>PISX010017194.1:0-44072 GCA_004024625.1 Mellivora capensis | reverse complement strand
CGGCTTTCCGCGTTCTGAGTGTCTTGGTGACACACACTTGTCTGCAGTTACAGCTTCTGGGTGGGTTTCCCTTTTACTAATATGTGTTATTCATTTTCTTTTAAGATTTTATTTATTTATTTGACAGAGAAAGAGAGATCACAAGGAGGCAGAGAGGCAGGCAGAGAGAGAGAGAGAGAGAGGAGGAAGCAGGCTCCCCGTGGAGCAGAGGGCCCGATGTGGGGCTCGATCCCAGGACCCTGAGATCATGACCTGAGCTGTAAGGCAGAGGCTTAGCCCACTGAGCCCCCCAGGCTCCCCAACACTGTTAATTTTAAAAAGAAAAAATTGTAAGGAAGGGAAAATAAATTTGTTGCTGTAGTGTATTGATATTGTATTTACATTGTCCAGTAGCAAGATGAATCTTCTGTCAGACCTACATTAATATTTCTTATACAATACACTGTAGATATTATATGTATTACTAATGCTAGACATCAAAAATGAAAAGATAATGTGAAAAAGAAATTCATGTTTATTTACAGGTTTAGCAAGCTATGCATTGGTAGTGACAAAGCAGCAATGTGATGGCTTTACGGTAGCCTAGTGTAACTGATACAATTGCTTCACAGCAGCCTATGCACCAATAAGGGGATTATTATAACACTGTATGGCATACAGTGTTACAGTCATATTCATAACACAGTATTGGAAACTGTTACTTTAAGGAAAAACCACTTACCTGTGATGATAGGCTGATACGCATTTTCTTTACATTACATACAGTAATGTAATTCTTTGAAAGCAATGTTCTAAAACAGAAAACTGACACATTAATTTTATATTAAATATCACTCACTGTATTCCTCTGTAAGGACTGGCTGTCTGCTTCCACGCAAGTCTTGCCCACGGTATTCCATCTGATGAAGACCTAGTTAATGACACAAAATATCTCATGCAGCTCCTACCGTACAGGCACTAGATTTTCACAGGAGGACACACGCACACCGGACCGGACAGGTTTGTTAACTGTACCGCAAGATGATTATTTCCTATTCGTTCCGTGGAAGCAGGTTGTCCTAAAATTCATCTTCTTGACTTCACATTGAGTGGACTGACAAGGAGGGGCAGCAGAAGGCTTGGCGTTCTGTCTCGGGGGGGGGGGCACACTCAGTGAGACCCTCCAGAAATACATCATGCTTTGACTGAGTTTTTGGCTTTTTCATCTCTCTAAAGTGTTTTTATATAAGTGTTAATCCTTCCTCCACTGTTTAATTTCATTGCCCATATCACAGAAGGGTCCATGTTGTAAAGGAAATCAAAAGCGGTCTTGAATAGTCAGAACCCTTCCGCTAGATTTTCTAATGTCAGTGTGTTTTCCACTCTGCTTCTGGGACATCTTCCTCCTTGTCGTCTGGCACTGGTTCAGAAGCACTCATCTCCATTAAGTTGTCTTCTGTTAGTTCCTCTGGGATGGTGTCTATTAGCTCTTGAATTTCTGCAAGACCCACATCTTGAAGACTTTCACCCTCGCCTTTTTTCTATATCCACAGTCTCATGATTTCCTTGACTGGCTCTGCTATAAATCCTGTGAAGTCATGCACAACATGTGGATAGTTTTCTTCAGAAAGAATTTATTGTTTGCGGCTTGATGGCTTTCACAGCCTTTCTGGAACAATGATGCCATCTTCAGCAGTATAATCCTTCCAGGTTTTCACGCTGAGTTCATACTGGGATTCTCTTCCATAGTGTTGACAATCCGTTCCGTAGAGTACCATGTGTAATGAGCCTTAAAGGTCCTCATGACCCCCTGATCTAGAGGCTACGTTAGAGACACTGTATTTGATTCCTTCACTGTTGAACTCATGGGGATCTGGGTGGCTGGGGCATGGCCCAATATGAAAAGAACTTTAAAAAGCATTTTTTTGGGGCACCTGGGTGGCTCAGTTGGTTATACATATGACTTCGAGCTCAGCAATCGTCTTGATCTCAGGGTCCTGAGTTCAGGCCCTACATCAGGCTCCACAGCCTGTTAAACAACAACAACAACAACAACAACAAAACAGTCGCTGACTGGCAAGGTATTTCTTGATTTCACAGAGAAAGCATTGGTGGAACCAATCCAGAAAATGGGTGCTCATCCAGGTCTTCTTGTACAACAAAAAGACTGGTGGCTGGGGCTTATCTTTCCCCTCAAGGCTTTGGAGTTAGTGGCTTTATAGATAAGGACAGTCCTGCTCATAAACCAGACTGCATTTGCACAAACCCAGAGAGTTAGCCTTTCCCTTCCTGCCTTAAATCCCAGTGCTTGCTTCTTTTCCTTGCCAATAAATGTTCTTTGTGGCATTTTTCCCCCCCAGGATAAGACACTTTCATCTACATGAAAACCCTGTTCAGGAAGATATCCTCTCTCAATGATTTTTTAAAAAAATATTTTATTTATTTATTGGACAGAGATATATAGAGAGCACAAGTAGGCAGAGAGGCAGGCAGAGGGAGAGGGAGAAGCAGGCTCCCCACTGCACAGGGCGCCCGATGTGGGACTCGGTCCCAGGACCCCGGGACCACGACCCGAGTTGAAGGCAGCCGCTCAAATGACTGAGCCCCCCAGGCGCTCCCTCAATGATTTTCTTAATGGCATCTAAGAACTCATCTGCTGCTTGCTTTGCAGAAGCTGCTTCTCCTGTTATCGTGACATTTATTATGCCAAACCTCTTTCTAAAATTGTCAAACCATCCTTTGCTGGCATTAAATTCTCCAGCTTTAGATCCTTCAGCTTCCTGTTGCATTAAGTTGTCATAGAGTGACGTGCCTTTTTCTCAAATCATATCAGAGTCTGTAGGTATGCCTTATAGCAATCTTGCACCCACATAAAGGCTGCATTTTCAATATGAGGTTTTAAAAAAGGTATTTCACAAAAACCGTAAGATTTTCACTCCTTCTGGCCTAGTTGCAGCAACAGCTCCATGGATTTCCTTCTCTCTCTCTTTTTACATTAAGCTCTATGTCCAATGTGGGGCTTGAACACACAACCCTGAGATCAAGAGTCACATGCTGTAGTGACTGGACCAGACAGGTGCCCCCCTTTTCTCTTTTTAATGTGGTCCTTATGCTGGACTTACTGAGCTTGGAATGGTGGGCAATTGCCGCTGCAGACCTCAGTCTACAGCCCATACCAAGCAATTCAACTGCTCTTCTAACATCGTGATTTTTTTCCCTGCTTCTTGGGAGCACATTTGGCATCATTAGTGGCAGTTTGTACAGGTCCCATAGGTTACTAAATACCATGAAAAATACATGAGAACCATGAGAGATCACTTCTATTGTGATACATAATTTACTGGAGAGACGGTGTGCTGATGTAGGATGATTGATGTCACAGGGTGTTTTCAGTGGGTCCCCAAAACACAAGCTTAGCACACTAGCACAGGAGGTGGCCCCTATTTATCAGAGTAGCACAGTGTATACTGGTAAAGAATAGAATCGAACCAAGTCAGTTTGAAGATCTAATTGGCTTTATTAGGTGATCCATGAAACAAGCTTGTAGCAAGGGGAATGGAGCTCCAAAGGGTTACAGAAAGGGAAAGGTTTTTGAAAGCAGAACAGGGAAGTCATGAACAGGAAAAAAGCTTTACTTTAGGTTAGGTCACCTTCGTTTGGGGACAAAAAGTTCTTAGTATGTGGATTATCTCATCTTCCTTTTGGGGATGGAAAGACCCATGTGACAGATCTCCTTATTGGTGCTAAGCAGAAAATTTCTGACTAAGGCTGTATTTCTGGGGTAGCATGACAATTGTATTAGGTTAGGTACTAAGCCCCAGTTTGGGGACTGGACCTAAGGTGTCATTTTGAGTCTGTAGCTTTCTTTTTTTATCAGTACTGCAGTAATCTTTATGCAGTTATGATTTAACACTGCATCTTTAGATTGCTTACATTTCTCCTGACAACGAATGGCACATGTATGGTCTGTAAGTATTTGTGTGCGTAAGTTTTGACAAATTTTAACTTTTGGTAATAGATTTGTGCATATTTTATGGTAGCAAATGATAAAATAGACTAGTACTTTTATATATTTTATGCATTCCTGACATAACCAACATTTAAATTTTTTAATACTTCTAGGCTACACAGTTTGTCTGCAAGTTTTTTCAAATTGTCACAATTCTCCGAAAATTTTTTTACTACACCTGCTGAAAAAAAATCCACAGATAAGTAGTCCCGCACAGTTTAAGTGCGTGCTGTTTAGGGGTCAAGTGTGTGTGTTGTGAAACTGGATGAAGGAGACTCCGTGAAGGTGGCGATGGGCGGCCAGCAGAGGGAGCTCACCACCCGGGCCGCGTCTCGGAGACCCGACCGAGAAGAGGTGGCACCTCGCCGGAGATGTTACTTCCTACCCTCTTTCCTCTCTTTGAGAGCTTTGCTCTCCTTTGCTCTGCAGACTTGCCTATAGCTTTGTCTGAGCTTGCTTATCCTGAATTGCAACTGTCTGCTTTTACTAAGTAAACCCATTTTTCCTGGCAAAATAACTGGCAGTTTTAAAGTTAACACACTTGTTAGTTATTTGTAATTTCTTATTTAAGAGAATGTAATTTCCATTTTGCCTTGGTAATGACTTGCACTTCAATTGTTTCGTCTGATGTTAAATTTCCATCTTGGTTTTATTTTGGATCATTTCTCCAACATATTTTTTGATACTTTTATCCTACCCATTATATAAATACTTTCCACCTAGGTTCGGCAGGAGGTGGGATGGAGAATGGAAACACACTGGTAGGTCTACATCTTTTTCAAGGAAACCTTCCTTCATCCTCTCACTTCCTAGCTTACATTTACCTACAATGGTAAAGGGCAAAGCAGTATGGAGCAGTCTTTGGCCACCTCCTAGAAGCCCTGAAAATAGGTGTTTGCACCTTTTTAGTATATGTGGACGTATACTATCTGCTGTCCTTAGCCAAAATATTGACATCCTATTGTGTTACATGCAGATGACACACAAAGTCACATCCTCTGAGCCCCAAACTTGCACATCCCATCAGTAAAATCAGCTCAGACTCATGTTGGATGATGCTGACAGGGCAACCAGAGGACAACAGGAACAAGTACACTGGAGTCAGGAACCAGTGACCCAGACAGGGATGTGTTCCTTGGAATTGGAGAATGAGAAGAGAAGGAAATAAAAGGCACAGGCCAGCCTTTTGAGCAGCACAGTCGCCAGGGAGTCTGAGGGGGATGCGGAGTTAGTCTTTTTCTTTTCTTTCTTTCTTTTCTTTTTTTTTTTTTTTTTTTTTTTTTGGTAGTGAAAACTATCAGAGTGTATTTTGTGCTCATGGAAATAATTACATAGAGAAAGACAAACAAATTAGGAGAGGAGATGGAGAAGCAGAATCTTTGAGAATTCAAGAGGGAATGGGTTCCAGTGCCCCAGGGAGGAGGCTGCCTTACGTAGGAGCAGGGAAGTAACGGTTGCAGGTTACCAGGAGGGAAGGTGAAGGGCAGAGGGTGGACGTGGGTGGCCCGTAGATGTGGTGGGAAGAAGAGTGTTGGTCTCATCTGGGTGGCTCAACTAGAGAGGCCTGAGAAATTCTGGTGGTCACCTGGAGAGTGAGAGAAAAATCACAAGATGGCAAGGGAGAGCGAAGCGCTCACTTTAAGTTTCAGGGGAAGCCAGCAGCTGCCCGTCTCTGCAGTGGTCGTGACGGGGCATGGCTGGGTTCAGCCGGGGCGAACCCCGGATGCCCACTGTGGACGCGACTAGCAACGGAGCGGCCTGAGGGCTCGTGCACGTGGGCGGGTGCGGGGTGCGAGGGCGGAGCGAGGGGGGCGGGAGCGGTGAGCTCCAGCCGCTCGAGCTCCGGCTGGGCGCGGCCGCCGGGCAGGACCTTCCAGCCCCGCGGGTTTGAGGAGGAGCGCGGGTGCGGCCACGCCCTGGGCGCCGCGGGTCTCCGCAGCTTCCAAGCGGGAGTCGACGCGCCTTCTCGAGGCGGACGGGGGTCCGCGAGCACGAGCTGCCGGACCGGAGGGCGGAGGCCGCGCGGTCGCCGGGAGCTCGGGGCCAAGTCCGGGCCGTGCGGCCGCTCGGCGAACAGGCGAGCGACTGCGCCAGCGGAGGCCCGTGCTCCCCGCGACTCCGAGCCCGCGAGGAGGGACACCCGAGCCCCGCGGGGTCCGACGGCTTCGGGGGTTAGTTCCCCCCAGTCCGCACGGACACGTCCGAGCGGCCCGAGGGTCGAAGGAGACCCGGCCGGCTGCGGTCCGAGCGACGGGAGCGAGCGCGACCGCGTCCCGCGGGAGGTGGGCGGCCGGCCCCGCCCTCGGGGCCCTCGGACACCGCGCGCCGGCCAGCGCCCGCCTGTGGGGCGGAGCCCGCAGGACCGCACGCCCGCCTCCCGGCAGGCCCCGCGCGCCCTCAGCCGGATTCTGGCTCCCGGCATGCCGCACGTCGGCGCACGCGCACGGAGTTCGTGGCAGCGCCCCCTGGCGGCGGGAGCAGGGAGGCGCGGGGGCGGGGCCGGAGGCGGGGGGTTGCGCTGGTGACGGGAGGACGCGCGGCTGCGGCGCACTGGCCTGGCGGCGGCGGCGGCAGCGGCGGCGCAGGACGCGGACGGAGCGGGCGGCTGCGGCGGCGGCGGCGGCGGCGGGAGAGCCGCGACAGCTCGGGCGCGGCGCCGGGCCGACATGAGGGGCTGTGGCGGCGCGGCCCGCGAGCAGCCGGCCGGTGAGAGCGCGGGCGGTGGGCGGCGCGGCCAGGAAGATGGCGGAGAGGCCGGCGCTGCGGCCCCCGCCCGGCCTCGAGGAGGTCCCGGACCCCGCGTGCGAAGATCCGGGCCCGCGGGGCCCGAGGGGGCGGGCGGGGCCGCCGCGGGGGCGGGGTGCGGAGGGCGCGCGGGCGTGCGGGGCGGGGCGGGGCGGGGCGGGGGGGGGGGGGGGGGGGGGGGGGGGGGGGGGGGGGGGGGGAGCGAGCCGGCCCGAGGGGGGGCGCGAGTGCGAGCGAGCCCGGCCGCGGTGCGCGTGGGTGGAGTGCAGGGGCCTGGGTGTGGGGCGTCGGCGCGGTGTGCGGGGCTCGCGCGGGGCGGGGTGCGGGGGCGCTTTGTCCGGGCGCGGGGGCTCGGGACGCGCGGCTCTGGGTGCGGGCGGTGGCCGCGGGGCCTCGCGGACCGGCCTCTGCGGCGCGGCGGGGGTCAGGACGTCTTTGGTCTTCCACGAGCGACGCGCTGCGAGGCCGCGCAGCTGTGGGTGTGCTCCGTGCGGCTCCCTCCGGCAGCTGCGGTGGGCGCTGCGCAACCGTCCGCGGAAACGCGGCGCCCTCCCCCCGCCTGCGTTCGGTGTCGCGGGGTTTAGCCAGACCTCCGGTGACCCCTGCAGAGACCTACAGTTGCAAGGCTTCGCGTTCCTCCGCCCGTGTAGACAATAGGAGATTTGTCTGTGAAGCCGGTGAGAGGAGTTAAACCCTGTGGGTCCAGGCGCCTCTGCAAACAGCAGGTGGTTCCCGGGCAGCGGCTCCCGTTTCACAATGAGCCAGGTGTGTTTCTGCTGGGGGAGGGGAAGGAGCCTCGGTCGGGGGTGCGGCTGGGAGGCTGGGAGGCTCGTCTCCTAAGCGTCCCGGCGCAGCCCTGATGACCCTCAAAGGCTTGCTCGCTGAATGAGCCGGGGTCAGCCGGCCTCTGGCTGCACTTTGTCGGCTGTGGCTGTCTTGCCGAGGAGCTGGAGAGCAGAGCGCAGACTCGGTCCTGGAGCCAGACCGCCTGCCGTGAGTCCTGCCTCCTGTGCTTACGGCTTTGGGCTCTGTGCCTTTGGTCTCTGGTCGGTGAAATGGGAGCACCGGCGTCCGGGCCTCCTGGGGGGTGGTTGTGAGTGTTGGGGACTGCCACTGCTGGGGGCTGGTTTCCAGGGCTCCGCTGCTTGGCTGCTGGCTCTGCCCTTGTCTACTAGCGTCACCCTCTTGGTTTTACATTAACTTGAAGTCTTTGACGATTTTCTTACACGAGCAAGTTGGGATCATATATGGAAAAGCTAAGTCTCTTACAAAGGTAAATGAGGAACAGATCTTATGTGCTTAAATGCATTCTACATCAGATATTACGGATTTGTAATTTGTAGATTGTATATAAAATCTGTTCAGAAGAAAGCTGCTAGTGAGGCACTCTCGGATCCTGTAGTACTTGTGGGGGGGGGGGTAGGGTTGTTGCAGACCGCGATGAGAGAGCAGTTCTTGGATAGTTCTCCGAATTAGACCACTGAAGCAGTTGTTGTTATACTTCACTTAACAGTGTTACCCTTGGACAAGGAAAGATACTTATTAACTCAGATGACAGTGAAGACCTAAGCAACAGAGTGAGAACTTGGAATTACCTGTTCCAGAACAAAATAAGATCTGACTTGCTTCAGAGCAAAGCAGGAAGAATCCTCATTTCCCAAGGAGGTGATTCTCTTTCTCAGATCTAGGGAGAGGGGCGCCTTGGTGGCTCAGATGGTTAAGCATCTGCCTTCGGCTCAGGTCATGATCCTGGAGTCCTGAGATCAAGCCCTGCATCGGGCTCCCTCTCAGCGGGGAGCCTGCTTCCCTCTCTCTCTCTCTCTGCCTGTCTCTCTGTCTACTGTGATCTCTCTCTGTCAAATAAATAAATAAAATCTTTAAAAAAATAAAAATAAGTAAAATTTGTGGGGTTTAAGGTGAGAAGATTTAATGTTCAGAACAGACGGTGATGAAACAGGTTTGTGAGCAAATTGTAAAATATCTAAGGATAGATTTTAAAATGTCCATCCCAGCCTTTTCTCCTGCTAGCATGCTGGGGTGGGCAGTTCCCCTCCAAGGAAAAGAAGAGCCTGCTTCGTGCTCTGTCTGGGTGGTCTCACCCAGGACAATGGTGCCAGCCAGACTTCTCCCCTCAGCCTCGAACTTTGCAGCCAGCCTCTGGATGCAGAAGCCTGTGGGCTTCTAGACCCCGCCTCTTCTACTTCTGACCTCAGCCCTTTGGTGCTTTGGGACCATCATTGGGTTGTTCGCTGCCTGGAAGAGCTTGGTGTCCTAGGTCCTCCCCCAACTACAGGTCTTCACTATAGGTCCTACTCGTTCCTCCTGAGTAGTTACCAAATTTATCCTCCCTTACGTTTATTGTCTGTGGCCTGTGCCGTTTTGCATTACGGCTGTGCCTGCTCGGGGGCTCTCTCCCTTCTGTCTTCCACATAGCTGCTCAGGTGATGGAGTGCGGAGCAGTGGTTCTCGCCCAGAGGTGACTGGTCTGGAGAAGTTTTGGGTTGTTCTGACTTGGGTGCTATTGGCACTGAATGTGTGGAGGCTAGGGGTGCTGCTGGGCACCCCACTGTGTGCGGGACGGCCCTGTAGCCAGGAGGCCAGGCTGAAGGGCGGGCCCAGAGCATGTCTGGCTGGTTGCTCGTGTGCCCTGCGGCCCTCCCTGGCCTCACACGCCCCTTGCACCGCTCTTTCCTGTGCGCCGACTCGCACTCTGCTCTGCACTGACACCAGCCAGTGCTGTGGAGGCCGAGCCCGGCTCCACGTCCCCCCTCCCCGCAAAATAAGCAAAGCTTGAGTGGCCCCTTCATCTCCTGGGACCCTCAATGGCACGTGCCCCAGGAGGAGCCTGTCCTGACCCCTCCCTTCACGCAGCAACTTGTGTGCCTCCTCGTGTTCTGAGCCGCACCTCTGGCCACTGGACACGTGAGACCTGTCTCCCGTCTGCACTGGGAGGTCTTTGAAGGCAAAGGAGACCTTTGTGTCCTCGGTGTCTCTGTGCAACATTTTCTTAGGACATTGACCTCAGTAGGAACGGTGGTTTTGGGTAGTTTTGGGTGGTTTCACCCCAGAGGAGGATTAGCACAGCAGCAGGAGCAGCTCCCTCGTTTCCTCCATTTTGGCTGCTTACAACTACCGGGGGCTTCTCGTCTCTTGCTTTCTTAAGTATAATCTTTTTTTAAAATTTTCATAGATTCTCTCTATTTTTGCTTCCTAAAAGGTTAAAAAATTTTCTTTTGGAATGCATAACATATTCACATTCACAGTTGGAAAATAGTGCACAGTGTAGCTTCTGTCCTGTTTTTACCCGCAGGAGCCCGGTCCCCTGGAGGCACATAATGTATCTGCTTCTGGAGATACTTGGTGCTTATAAAAGCAAATTCTTCTCTTTCTGCCCTTTTCAAAAAGTTCCTGAACCTTGCCTTTTTTAACTAAATGTGTATGGAAGTCATCCCATATTGGTAAATTTCCCAGTTCACTCTTATTCGTGGCTGCATTTGTGTTTGGCGCTACGGAGGTGCTGTGACTTGTCTAAGTTGTCCCGTCTACTGGACACCGTGTTGTGCAGAGTTGGGTAATGTGAGAATACGCCTGTGGGGTCTGTCCCTAGAAGTAGCACTTCTTCTGTTCATCACTAGTCAGTCCGTTAGATCAGGCTTTGCTCTTGCTTTTCCACATCTTTAACTCTGCACTTCCTTTGGTCATTTATTTCTCCCAACTACCTATATCTTTAATATGGTATGATCAGATTAAATGAGTTTCTCCACTGGAAATTGGCCCATTTTCGTGTGTTCTTATGGGCAAGAGTGACTAGGAGAACACCTTCACTCAAGTACTTGTGCTCAGAGCGGCCACTGTCCGTGGCAGCCGAAAATTGGAAATGACCCACACGTCCATCAGCACATGAATAGATAAAGTGTGGTCTTTCCACGGGATGGAATATTATTTGGCAATAAAAAGGAGAGAAGTACTGATTCGTGTGACAACAGGGATGGATCTTGAAACACTGGTCAGTGAAGGAAGCCAGACACAGAAATCCACGAGCCTGTGATCTCATTGGTGTGAAATGTGCAGAACAGGCAGGTCCACAGGTCGAAAGTAGGTTAGTGGTTTCCAGAGCCTGGGGTTACAGATAAGAGATATGGGGTTATTTGGGTCTGCTCGGCGGGGAGCCTGCTTCCCCCTCTCTCTCCCTGCCTGCTGCTCTGCCTACTTGTGATCTTTCTCTGTCAAATAAATAAATAAAGGAAATCTTTTAAAAAATTTTTTCAATTTAACACCGAGAGGCTGACGAGTCAGCAGAGCCCATTTTCTGTCCTCATGTACACGGGCTGAAGACAGGCCAGACCCCGAGTGTTCCAGCTGCAGTGTGAACCAGTCACCCCAGCTTGAAGCCCTCACTGGCAGCCAGGCCTGAAAGCCCTCATCTGACTTCTGGTGTTCCAGGTGATTTTCCTTTTTGACTGTGTGCCTTTGTCTATCTTGCTTCCTCTCTTGGCCTTTTTTCCCCCCTACATTGACATAAATGTTTCACAGTGTATTAAAAATTGTTCTAGTTTATTATTACTGTTGTTAATCTCTTACTGTGTCTAATTTACGAAGTACACTTTGTCATAGGTATGTTTGTATAGGAAAAAGCGTGGTGTATATAGAGTTGGGCGTTATCTGGGGGTCTGGAGCATCTCTCTGTGGATGAGGGGGGATGCCTGTAACCCTACAGGGGTCGAGTGAACCCCACACATACCTCCTGTCCCCACAGCCGTCTGCCGAGGCCCTCCTTGCCACCCCCACTTTGCACATGACAAAACTGGCCCTACCCCGTCAGTCAGCAGACTGGGCCCGGGTATCTCTCTTGGTCTTTTCTTGGGGATCTGAGAGGCCCCAGCATAATCGGAACGGCTGGTGCTGCCTTCGTGGTTGAGCTTTGCAGTAATACTGTCTCCAGGACGCTGCTGGTGGTTTTCGACTCTAGGCCCTTCAACCATTCCCCGGGATTGGCGTGGTGGCCAGCACTTTCTTCCTTGCACTTAGGGTTGTGACAAAGCATATACGGTATAAATTTCCCCAGTCCCCCGTTCTCACGTTATTTGTGCATCAGATGGTGTATGTCCCTGGCAGAGGTGAAGCAGCTTCTGGACTGTGTTGATGTTCTGTTTGACTGTGGTGTTGGCTGCTCTGTCAGTATTCACAATGTAGCTGTGCTCTTAGGGTTCCGATTTCTTCCAGCTCTGAGAAACCCAAGAAGTAGCCTCTTTCCCTAAAAGCTGGAAGGGAGTGACACTGTGACTTCCAGAGACCTTTATCCCAGGGACTTTTGGAAATCACAGGTGGCTGTCTAGGAACAGTGTGGGCCTTCCTGTTCCTGGCCACTGGGGTCCCGGATGGGCATTGCTCACAGGGAGACCCTTTCTCCGTTGGTTTGTCAAGACTTGACGTCTGGTTTTGTGTCTCCCAGGCCCGTCCTCGTTCATCCTGCTCCTGGTCTCTCCTGTCACCCGCTGTGTGGCAGCCACAGGTGCCCCGGGATGGATCCAGACCAGACTGCTGGTGGGGGACACATGGGAATGATAATCTTATGTGGTTTTGTAGGGCGAGTGTGGGGGCTTGGGGGGACCCCTGCAGTAGCTACTAGCCTAGCCTGGTGTGAACAGAGTTTAGGTAGGCTTTCTGGAAGAAAGGGTATGTCATCTAGAAAGGAGGGGAATCTGTGGTCAAGTCTTGAAGGGTGCTAACCAGACATAGGAACAGTGACCCTCACGGGGAAGGGGCAGCACGAGGCAGGAAACAGCAGGTTCCTGGAGAACTTCTGGCTGTGCTCTGTGGCTGGCGCCTTCAGTGAGACAGGGCTGGGCAGAGCAGCCAGTCAGCAAGCGGGGATGTGTCTGCAAAGCTGAGAGCTTGGAGACCCTCATCTAGGGTTCCACCTGCCACAGTCAGAAAGCAGGTAAGTCCAGTGAGTTTCACAAGAGACTTTTGTAGCTCTGGCTTTACCCATTCCCCTCCTTTCCAGAACACACCAGCACTTACCCATCTTTGACCCATCCTAACGCATTTTATGTGATAAAGTCACTTGTGAGAGTTGGACTTCGTGCCTGTTGATGACACTGCACAGCTGGCAGAGAAATGCCTTGGGGCAGGGGCTCTGTCTGTGCCCCTCTGAGCCTGGTGTGGTGGCCCTTACAGGGGACAAGACGTACGACATGAGCCCCATTTCATATTGACTATGAAGTCCCTAAAGAATGCCAACATTAGGGACGCCTGGGTGGCTCAGTTGGTTGGACGACTGCCTTCGGCTCAGGTCATGATCCCGGAGACCCGGGATTGAGTCCCGCATCAGGCTCCCAGCTCCACGGGGAGTCTGCTTCTCCGTCTGACCTTCTCCTCGCTCATGCTCTCTCACTGCCTCTCTGTCAAATAAATAAATAAAATCTTTAAAAAAAAAAAAAAAAAAGAATGCCAACATTAAGAATGGACAAAGCAGGGGCACCTGGCTGGCTCTGTCGGTGGAGCGTGTGACTCTTGATCTCGGCATTGTTAGTGCGAGCCCCACATTGGATGTAGAGATTACTTAAAAATAGAATCTTAAAAAAACAAATCTTACAAACTGGACTTGGCATGCACTCAGCATGTCGAGGGCCCCAGTGGGTATTTGAAGCTTGGCTGCCCCAGTGCCTCACCACACTCCACTTCTCCTGAATATAAGACGGGTGGTGGTCGCGGTCTCCAGTGTGGAAGGAGGGAGCACTACTGGCTGCGTCATTGGAATTGGGTTGGGTGCTCGGGCTTTTCCCTTCATCCTTTCCACTAGGGCTGGTAATGCAGGGGTGAGGCCCGGCCTCCTGTAGCTCAGAGCGTCCTTTGACAACTGTGGTGCATCCCCTGAAAGATGGCGGGTGGCACGCTGAGCGCAAACCTTGGGCACCCTGTTCAGATGGTGGGTCCGGGAGGACACCTCCGGAGTGGGACTGAGTTGAGGCCGCAGTGTGGATAGAGAGTGGGGAGAGGGATCAGCTCACGTGGCACCTGGGGGCAGCAGGGCCCCATGGAGTGGGAGCCGGGAGTAGGGTAGGAGATAGGACCCCACCAACTACAGGAGATGTCACAAGACTGAGCCGAACAGCTCGTCTCTTTGAAGCATCACCCTGGCTGTCATATCAGGAGTGAATTGGGAGGGGACAGAAGCGCAGAAACAGGTGTAGGTGAGTGAACATGGGGTGGAGGCTGAGAGGTCGGCACAGGGGTCTGGTTGATGGGCCTTGACGGTTCGACGTGGAGGCTCATGGGTTGTCTCCCACCGGTCTCAGCGGCTGCTGCTCTGCTGCTGGGCAGCTGTTGTGGCACGTGCCAGAGTCTCACTCCTTCGTGGGACTGCCCGGTTTGGGTTTGCGTTCATCGTCTGTTACAGACATTGGCGTTGCTTCCACTTTTTGGCTTTTGTGGGTAATGCTGCTATTTGTGCGTGTTTGTGAACATGTTGTACGTCTTTGAGAACCAGTGTTTGGACGTATGTTTTCATTTCTTTACGGCGCTTACCTGGGGCTGAAATTGCTGCGTCTTACAGCAGCTCCAGGGCTATTTTTGGAGGGACAGAGTGGACGCACTAGTCCACTCGATGCACATGCCTGCCACCAGCGCAAAAAGGTTCCAGGTTTTCCATAGCCTCTCTCATACTTGTTATTGTGGGTCTTTTTTATTTTTATTTATTTATTTATTTGTTTATTTTTAAAAGATTTTATTTATTTATTTGACAGAGATCACAAGTAGGCAGAGAAGCAGACACAGAGAGAGGAGGAAGCAGGCTCCCTGCTGAGCAGAGAGCCCGATGTGGGGCTTGATTCCAGGACCCTGAGACTATGACCTGAGCCGAAGGCAGAGGCTTTAACCCACTGAGCCACCCAGGTGCCCTTGTGGGTCTTTTTTTTAAATTTTAATTTTTATTTAAAGATTTTTATTTGTTTGACAGGGGGAGGGAAAGATAGCAAGTGCACAAGCAGGGCGAGTGGCAGGCAGAGGGAGTAGCAGGCTCCCCGCTGAGCAGGGAGCCTGATACAGAACTCGATTCCAGGACCCTGGGATTGTGACCTGAGCCACCCAGGTGCCCCTAATTTTTTTTTTTTCTTTAAGAGAGCGTGTGTGCATGTGAGTGGGGGAGGGCAGTGGGGAGGGGGAAAGTGAGAGGAGGGAGAATCTTAAGCAGACTCCATACTGCCCAGCACGGAGCCTGATACGGGGCTTGAGCTCACAGCCCTGCAGATCATGACCTGAGCAGCAATCAAGAGTAAGACCCTTAACCACTTAATCATCTGAGGCACCCAGCCACCCCTGTGTGTCTTTTTTTTTTTTTAATAGCCAACCAGTGGGTGTGAAGTAGTATCTCATTGTGGTTTTGATTTCTATTTCGTTGACGGCTAATGATGTTGAGCATCTTTTCATGTGCTTGTCGGCAGTTTATATGTCAGCTTTGGGGAAAGGTCTATTCAGATCCTTTGCTCGCTTTTTTTTTTTTTAAGATTTTATTTATTTATTTGACAGAGATCACAAGTAGGCAGAGAGGCAGGCAGGGGGTTGGGGGGGGGGCTCGATCCAGGACCCCGGGATCATGACCCGAGCCGAAGACAGAGGCTGAACCCACTGCGCCACCCAGGCGCCCCCCTCTTTGCTCACTTTTTAAAAAAGATTTTATTTATTTGAGAGAGAGTGCGTAAGCGCGCACATGTGGGCAGGGAGAGGGGCAGAGGGACAAGCAGACTCCCCACGGAGTGTGGGGTCTGCCAACAGGCTCAGTCATAACCTGAGGTCATAACCGGAGCCAAAGTGAGATGCTTAATCAATCAACTGAGCCGTCCAAGCGCCCCCCACCTTGCTCACTTTTTAATTGGGTTATTTATTTTTTTTTAAGATTTTATTTATTTATTTGACAGACAAAGATCACAAGTAGGCAGAGAGGTAGGCAGGGGGCTGGGGGCGGGGCTCGATCCAGGACCCTGAGATCATGACCTGAGCGGAAGGCAGAGGCTTTAACCACTGAGCCACCCAGGTGCCCCCTGGGTTATTTATCTTTCTGTTGCTGTGCTATAAGTATTCTTCATATATTCTGGATACAAGTCCCTGTCGGATCCATGATTTGCAAATATATTCCCCCATGCTGTGGTTCTCTTTTCACTTTCTTGATGGTATTATTGTTAGCAGTGCAAAAGTTTTAAATTTTGATGAATTCCAATTTACTTTTTGTTTTGTGGCTTGTATTTTGGTGTTGTAGCTATAAAACCAATACATAATCCAAAGTCATGAAGATTTATTCCTTGTTGTGTTCTAAGAATTTTATAGTTAAATTTTGTGTATGAAGTAAGGGTTCAGCTTTGTTCTTTTGCTGTGGATATCAAGTTATCCCAGCACCATTTCTTGAAAAGATAGTTCATTCTTTCCCTATTGAATCATGGCAACCTTGTCAGAGATCACTTGTCTGTAAATTTGAGGGTTTATTTCCGTTCCATTGCTCTGTATGTCTGTACTTAACGCCAGTGCCATCCTGTCTTGATTACTGGAAGTCAGGAAGTATGAGTCTTCCACTTGCACTTCCTTTTTTTTTTTTTTTTTTTTAAGATTTTATTTATTTATTTGATATACAGAGAAATCACAAGTAGGCAGAGAGGCAGGCAGAGAGAGAGGGGGAAGCAGGCTCTCCGATGAGCAGAAAGCCAGGATCCTGAGATCATGATTTGAGCTGAAAGCAGAGGCTTAACCCACTGAGCCACCCAGGTGTCCTGCACTTCCTTTTCAATATATATTTTTTTTCTTTTCTGAGTCCCTTGAACTTCCATAGGAATTTCATGTTCAGCCTAGTAGTTTCTGCAAAAAAGCAAGCTCAGTTTTGATAAGGATCTGTTGAGTCTGTAGATCAATTTGGAGTGTTTGTCATTTTAACAATGTTAAGAAAAACACTCCAGGGACACCTGGGTAGCTCAGTGGGTTAAAGCCTCTGCCTTCGGCTCAGGTCATGATCCCAGGGTCCTGGGATCGAGCCCCGCATCGGCCTCTCTGCTCATTGGGGAACCTGCTTCCCCCTTTCTCCCTGCCTGCCTCTCTGCCTATCTGTGATCTCTGTCTGTCAAATAAATAAATAAAATCTTTAGAAAAAGAAGAAGAAGAAGGACATTCCATGAACATGGGATATCTTACCCTTAGGTCTGTGATTTCTTTAACAATATTGTGTAGTTTTCAGTGTATAAGTCTTGCATTTCTTTTGTTAAATTTATTACTAAACACTTTATTCTTTTCAATGTTACTGTAAGTGGGATTACCTTGTTAATTGTATTTTCAGGTTTCTTGTTCTAATGAGTCTTTGAAAAATTTTTTTTCTCTATTTGAACAAATGTTCAAAACTGAAAAGGTATTGGGCGCCTGGGTGGCTCTGTGGGTTAAGCTTCTGCCTTCGGCTTGGGTCATGATCTCAGGGTCCTGGGATTGAGTCCCGCATTGGGCTCTCTGCTTAGCGGGGAGCCTGCTTCCTCCTCTCTCTCTCTGCCTGCCTCTCTGCCTACTTCTGATCTCTGTCTGTTGAATAAAGAAAAATCTTAAAAAAAAAACCCAAAAACTGAAAAGGTATTGAAGAGTACGGAGTGAAAAGCCCCTCCCATCCTCACCCCTCAGCTGTCCAGGGTCCCTTCCTGTAGGCAGCTGCTGCCCTAAAGTCTTGTTGGGCCTTCCAGCAGGGCCTTCTGGTACGGATAAGTAAATGCATATACATACTGTCTCTTTCCCCACTGGACTGATAGTTCTGAATAAGCAATAAAAATTATATACTTAAAAAAATTTTAGTGCATTTTACAAAAGTCTTTCTGAAAATAGTGGTGAGTGAACAGAGTCTCTAGTTTGTCAGTTTTCGTGGGACTGACAATTCACTAGCTTTTTCGAGTTCTGGAAGTAGGTTTTTAAAAAAAGTTTTTTTAAAAGGCTGCGACTGATTTCTCCTGATGTGCCGACCTGGCGTCTTCATCTTGCTCGTGGTTTGAATGTTGCCCACCTAAGAAGCTGCTCCTGACTGTAAAGTCTAGGAAAAATATATTTTTAAAATATTTATGTATTACCTATCTAGAGAGAGCTTGCACGCACACAGGAGGAGGGGCAGAAGGAGAGGGAGAGAAGCAGACTTGTCACTGAGTGGGGAGTCCGGGGAACCTGAGGCTGGATCCCGGCACGCTGAGGTCATGACCTGAGCCGGAACCCAGAGCTGATGCTCCACTGATCGAGCCACCCAGGCGCCCCTAGGGAAGATACTTTTTTAAGCTACAGGTCACCTGTTATCACTTGTAATTTGATGCTTGTGTTCTGAACACTGTTCTGAACACATTCTGTGCTTTGTCTAATTTATGTGTCTGAGCCATCGGTGGTGGGTGTCCTTGGTTCCAGTTAGCGGACAAGGAAACGGAGTCCAGTAGCTTACCTAGGGGGTAGGCGGAGCCCGCGTGCAAATCCAGGTGTCTGGACTCCAGAGTTTTCCTTCTTAACCATACAGGTATACTTCCATTCGTGTCCTGCGGCTTCCCTGCCGCGGGTGTGAACACAGCCCTTCCTGAGCTCACTATGTGTGGGTGCTGTCGTGGGAGCTGGGACACCGTGCTTGCCCTCACGGACAGCAGTCACAAGCAGCACACATAAACAAGTGACTTCCGCCCTATGTCAGGAGCGTCAGTGCTGCAGAGACACTGTGGGGGTAGCCGGGGAGACTCACAAGCTGGGGTGCGAGCCTCAGGAAGGGGTCAGGTGGGCTCATCTGCAGACGGCGAATCCGAGCGGAGTTGGAGCAGGCGACAGAGGTAAGTCACGTGTTGGGGAGGCGTGCAGACCTGGGAACCGTGTGTAAACCAGGCTAAGAGCACAGCTGGTACAGAGGCCTGAGGGGGGCCAGGCCGGAGTGTGTGGAGAGGGGCCTGCGGGGGCGTCTGGAGCAGAGAAGTGGCGACACTTGCTGCCATTGAGCACAGGCTGTTGGGGACCGGCAAGGAGACCGGTTAGGAGCGAGCAGCTGCAACAAGCCAGGCATGAGATGGCAGCAGTGGTGGTGATAGGACCTTGGAGCCCGGCGAGGTGTATGCATGTTTTAGAGAGATGTTTTTATAATTAGTCATTTTTGTCTTCTTTATTGAGGTTCTGGACATGTTTTGAGGTTAGCCACTCAGGTTTCCTCGTGGAGTCACGGGGCAGCTCAGGAGTTCAGGCTGGGCTGAACTGTGCTGCCTTTGGGAGTATGACCTCAGAGGACAACACAGGCGTGGAGATGTAGTGCAGGTGCTGAGCCTGGGCGGCCACCTGAGGGGAGTGCAGGTGGGACCAGTGAGGGGAGGGTATTGGGGAGGAGGAGGTGATCCGGGTGGATAATGGGGAGCAGGGAGTGGTTTTCAGTACTCTGGGCTCAAGGTCAAGGTTCTTGGTGATTGGGAAGAGCAGATTCTGGGTATATATGTGGTGGGGAGCAAAAACGTGTGGAGTGCGCTTAACAGAAAAACTGGGCAGAGGAAATTGGAGTTGCTGAGCAGACCTCTGTTTCAAGGGTTTTGCTGCAAAGGGGCAACAGAAGATTGTTTATTCACATGTTTTTTTAAGATGCAAGAAATTAGAACCAGTTAGGTGCTGGCAGTGCTGACATCTTAGGGAGGAGGCTTAGAAGAGAGGCCTGCTGGGTGGTGGTTGGCAAGAAGGCGGAGAGGTGTGTTCCAGGGTGGTCTGAGGCTTTCCTTAGGGGAGTAGGAAGCCGGCTCTTGCTGAGGGTGGGGGAGGAGCTGCTGGAGGTTTGGGAGAGCAGGTGTGAAAGGGAATCAGCCCCAGCCACTCTTCCTCTTCTGGAGGTCAGGGGGTGGGGCTCAAAGTTCTAACCCTTTAATCACTTGATTGGTCCTCTTGGCAACCAGGCCCCCTTGGGAGGGGCAGGAAGTCGCCTTCAATAATAAGACCTCATTTCACCTTTGCTCTGAAGCGGCTTTTTAGGAACTGTGGATGAAGACCAAAAATGTATTCTTATAAGTCATCGTATCACGTTTAATAGACACTTAGGAAAAGTCTTTTTGGCTACTGTGGGAAGATAGAGTGTGCATGTGTGTGTGCACATATGTACCGTGCGTGTGTGTGAGTGAGCATGTGTGAGCATGAAGGGGCGCTGCTGGTGCAGGAGTGGGAGGCCTGTGTTTGAATTGGGTGCATCTGGAGGCGCAGTTCTGGGGCTCCCTGACCCTGGCTGGACTGTGATGTCTGGAAGTGGGCGGGGCGGGGGAGCTGGTGATCACCCCAGGGGACTCCTTGAGGCCTTTGTGAAGGACAGCAAAAATAAGAGTGGGGCCTGGCAAGTGGGAAGCATAATTGAGGAGCAATTAGCAAAATGTTTTTATTGGGACAGAGTAGTGGGAAATAGTTCTAGACAGGCGCACTCTCTAGGAACACAAGTCACTAGACTCACATGGCTATCAGGGCTGAAGTGTGGCTTGTGGGGTGGAATGTTAAACGTTATTTAATCTTGATGAACTTGAATGTAGATAGCCGCAGTGGCCCGTAGCAACTGTCTTGTACAGCACAGTTCTGGAAGGTGTTAGTCTAAGGGCAGCCCTTTATTTGGGGGATACCAAGTGAGGTGATGTTGGCTGGCCTTGTGGGAGATTCTTGAGTGTGGCCAAAGGGATGAGATGGGTTGAGGAAGAGGAGGCCGAAAGCATGGAGAGTCTTCTGTTATTTAACCCGCAGCCAGCAAGAGGGAATTCAGTCCTGAATGTGCGTGAGAGGCTGTGAAGTATGGGAATACGGGACTGGTGTCTGCTCTTGAGACCAGAGGGGGCAACCTGGTGCTGGGGGAGGGGCCCAGGAGCGCCCCACACTCTTGAGCAGGGGCAGCGCACTGTGCTGCTGCCACAAACAGGATGGTTGTGCGGCGCAGGTGTGTGCTGCGTTTGGGAAGGAGATCTGAGAAGGGGAGTTCTGTGGGGAGTACCGTCCGGGGCAGGGCCTCCTGGCCTTTGGGTGAGAAGTGGTCAGAGCAGAGGTTCTGCACTTAGCTCCAGAGAAGGCATAGTGGAAACAGTGGAAAAAGAACCAGGAGTTCAAAGGGTACGGTGTAGAGGGAAAAGAACCTGGGGGGCCCCCCCGTTGGAAGGGCCGGAACATGTGGAGCCCTTGAGGCAGCCGGGGAAAGTGGTGTGGAAGCCGTGTGGCCCTGTGCTTGGCAAGCCTCCCAGTGCGGTTGGTGAGGTCCCCTATCAACATGGGGAGGTTGACGCCAGAGAATGAGCCAAGGCCAGGGTTCCTCAGAAGATTGTTTGGAATCAGACCCCATGAAAGGTCTAGAAAATGTCTTCATTTTAGACTCTTGAATTTTGAACTTAGTGTTTTCACACTTAGAAGCTAGGGACAGTGGTGATTGAAAAGGGAGCATTCGTTAGCCTGACTCATATTTTGTTGTGACTGGATTTGACTCAGGGGAAATACAAAGTTGAACCATGGGAACCATGTGAAATTACCGTTTTTGTAAGGTCAGAAAAATTGCTGGAAAATGGCAATTTTATGAGATTTTATCCATTGTATAAAGAAAACATTTTTTAGGGCGCCTGGATGGCTCTGAAGCCTCTGACTCTTGGTTTCCGTCAGGTTCTGATCTCAGGGTCGTGAGCTTGATCTCCGCATCAGGCTCTGCGCTTAGTGCAGAGTCGGCTCGAGACACTCTCCCTTCCCCCCCACTCCTACTCACTGGCATCTTCTCTCTCTCTCAAATAAATAAATAAATCTTTTAAAAAACCCACATTCGGGCGCCTCCTTAGCGCAGTAGGCAGCGCGTCAGTCTCATAAAAAACCCACATTCTTCAAAAGCACACCTTTGAAGCACGTGTCGGCATCACCTGGTTGTTTTTCTCCCAGCCTTCACTGTGTTAATCTAGTTATGCACATTGTACTTTTAACTGTCTTGGTTGGTGTGTTGCTGGTCATTTAGTAGCTGTAATTATTATATCCTACACTCTCGTCTCCTCTCTTTCCTTTACAAATTTATAAACTTGATCCTTGAGCAACACAGGTATGAACTACACAGGTTCCACTTTGTGCAGGTTTTTAAAAAACTATAGTGTGGTACTGTAAATGTGTTTTCTCTTCTTTATGATTTTAGAAAATATATTTATTTGAGAGAGAGAGTGGAGGGGGAGGGGCAGAGAGAGACAGAGAAGCAGACTCCCTGTTGAGCAGGGAGCCCGACGTGGGGCTCGATCCCAGGACCCTGAGATCATGACCTGAGCCGAAGGCAGAGGCTTAACCCACTGAGCCACCCAGGCATCCCTTCCTTATTATTTTCTTAATACAATCTTCTTTTCTTTAGCTTACTTTATTGTAAGAATATGGAACATACGGGGCGCCTGGGTGCCTCAGTGGGTTAAGCCTCTGCTTTCGGCTCAGGTCATGATCTCAGGGTCCTGGGATCGAGCCCCACATCGGGCTCTCTGCTCGGCAGGGAGCCTGCTTCCCCTTCTCTCTCTCCCTGCCTGCCTCTCTGCCTACTTGTGATCTCTGTCAAATAAATCAAATCTTTAAAAAAAAACATGGAATATAATACATATGCCCTACAAAATCTGTGTTAACTGTTAATGTTATTGGTGAGTCTTCTGGTTAGCAGGGTTTAGTAGTAAGTTTTGAGAGTGTCAAAAGTTACATGCAGATTTTCAAGTTGGGGCAGGTGGCATCCCTAACTCCCGCATTGTTCACGGGTCAGTTTTAATTACTGTCCATGTTGGGTTCCCTGGAAAGCAGACTCTAGGATGGAGATTTGCAGAAAGTTTACCAGGGACTGATTTTGAGGTCAACACCTGTGGGAAGAGCGAGTTGCATGGGATCAGATAGGTTGGACCTTCTAATGCATGAACCTAGTATACCGCTCCATAAATCGAGAACCACTTAAATTTCTTTCATCAGTACTTTATAGCAGTCAGTGCATATATTTTGCCAAATTTATCCCTAGTATTAAATATTAAAACTTACCACCGATATTAAACATAATATATGATTTTTTTCATTATGTACGGTCATTTTGTCTGTGACTAAAGATAGTTTCATTTCTTCCTTTCCAATCTAGATGCCTTTTCTTTCTTTTTCTTGCCTATTGCACTGCCTTGGCCATCCAGTAAAATGTCCTAAGAACGTCTGAGAGTGACTTTCTTGTCCTTGGTATTGGTCAGAGGGAGAGGCGTTCAGTCCTTCACTAGTTAGTGTGTGTGTAGGTTTTGTATGAATACCCTTTTTCAGGTTGAGGAGTTTTCTTCTGTTATTACTTTGCTTTGAGATTTTATTAAAAATGAATGGTGGATTTTGTTAGATGCTCTTTTGGCCTCTACTGTAATGATCATGTATTTTTTCTTTTTTTGGTCTTTTTAAAGATATGGTTAATGACACTGATTAATTTTTGAATGTTATACCAACCTTGCAGTCCTGATAGAAACCCCCATAGGATGTGACTCGATATCCTTTACACTTGGGTTCAGTTTGCTAAATTATTTTTTTTTAATTTAAGGATTTTTAAATTTATGGTCATGAGGGCTGCTCAGTAGGTACTGTACCCCGCGCCCGTGGCACAGTCGTGGCACAGCACTCTCGGGAGGAACGTACTCCGCGCCCGTGACACAGCACTCTCATGCTGAGCAATGGCAGTGAGAATCTGCACTTACTCACGCTACTTGGCTTTGTACAGTTGCTGGCCGGCGCGGCTTCGGCTGTGTCTCCGGAGTCCCTGGACATACGCCGGCTGCCTGGGTGTCCCGGCTGGCGAGTGCCTCCCGTTGCTCACGCACTCTGTCCTCCAGCTCACGTAAGTTCTCAGAGTCTTTGCAGTGTTATTCTTTCCCGCATCCTTGGAAATTCCTACCCTGGCCGAGCTTAAAGTTGTGCCCAGGTTGCTGTTTTATGAGGAACACGTCCCTCCAAGCTCACACACGTCCCCCGCAGACAGTTCCGGGCAAGTGGGTGGGCGGCTGTAGGCTGCCGAGAGCCGACATCCTAGGTCCAGCGGGAACAGCGAGCAGGGAGCTCTTGCACAGCGGCACGGGGGAGCCCGTGGGGGTCTGCAACAGGGAGAATGAGGAAGGTGGATCGTGTTCGGCACACGGCCACCGTCAGCATGGCGACTATGAAATTTCACGTATGGACGGACTGCTTCCCTCCCCTACCCATGTGGATGCAGAATTTTCACATTTGAAGAAGGATCAGCACAAACGCATCCAGACTGTGCTCTATCAAGAGGGAAACGGATGAACATGCCATCCTGGCCCAGAGTGCTAGAGGCTCTGGGCACGCCTGGTCCCGGCGACGTGTGTCTGCTGCAGCCGTGACTCAGAGGAAGCCAGGGCGTGTATTTCCAGGGAGGGCTCTTTGAAGATGGGACGCCACGCCCTGCTCATTGGACAGTGTTCTGGGAAGGAAGGACAGCACGAGCAAAGGCCTCGAGGGCCGCTGCGATGGGCAGTCGAGAGGAGCAGAACCGTTCCTGCAGACATAGACACAGAGTGGGGGTGGCGGGGACTGTGCCCGCCAGGGAGGGTTTCCAGTCCAGGTCTCTGACCTCAGGACTGACCTTTACCTGGTGTCTGGCGCTGACGGGGCCCCACAGCTTCCAGGGCGGATGCCCGCCACGAGCACTGCATCGTGCTGGGTCCCTGTCCTACACAGGGGTCTGCGCTGAGAGGCCGCAGCCGAGCGGAGGGTCCCTTCTCCCTGTCGCAGAGCTGGACCAGCTGGATGTTGCCTTCACTCCCTCGTCGGTAAGTGGGGACTACAGCTGGTCCCTCGTGGAGGAGGCTTAGAGGACATGCTGAGCGGGCGGGTGTGCGGTGGGGCTGCTGGCGGAGAGCGGAGCATGCAGGGGGCGCTCAGAGAAAAGCCAGACGTGAGGTCACAGATGGGGCCGCTGGCCGGAGTCGACACCACCTCGGGGTGCTTGCAGAGAGGGGGTGTCGGATGCCAGCAGGGAGTGGTACGGAGTCCTGAAGTGTGTGGTGAAAGCAGGAGGGAAGCCGCCAAGAGCCAGCATTCGTCCCGGGATGTCTTTAACGGCCTCATCCGCGTATAATGCCACGGCAGCCACCTGTTTTAAGGGTGCAGTTCGGTGGCTTTAGTAAGTGCAGACTTGTGCACATCCAGTCTCAGAGCATCTGCAGGACCCCGGATGATCGTGCGGGGCTTGTTCCCAGCACGGCCAGGCAGCGACTCCCCTGCCTTCCGTCTCCGCAGCCGTGTTTGTTCCGGACACTGGGTGTAAGTGCGGTCACGCCACACGGCACTTTTGGGGAAGGGTTACGTGATTGCTCGAGCATCTCGTTGTACTGATATCCACCTTGTGGTTGTCCGTCCGCAGCAGGATGGACGACGGGGTTTTCCAGGCTTTGGCTCTGAGGAGTGGTGTCGCTGTGAGTGCTCACTCTTCGCGGGAACACCTGTTTTCATGGGTCTTGCCTACAGGCCTGGGGGTGCAGTTGCTGGGTCATGTGGTGAATTTATGTTTTAACTTTTTAAGAAACTGCCAAGTTGTTTTCCAAAGAGGCTACATCATCATGCCCACCAGCTGTGAACGGGAGCTCCCAGTTCTGCACATCCCCCCAACTCCTGTTATCGTCCACCTGCTTGGTGATAGCCGTCCTGGGGGTATGAGCATCGTACTGTGGTTCTGGTCTGCATTTCCCTGAGGGCCAGTGATGATGAGCGTCTTTATTTGCTTTCTGGCCATGTCTCCTTTGTATGTCTCCTTTGAAGAAATGTCTATTCATACTCTTTGCTTGGTTTTTAATTTAGGTTTTTTTCTCCTCCTCCTCCTCCTCCATCTTCGTCTTCGTCTTCTTCGTCGTCTTCTTCTTCTTTGTCTTCTTCGTGAAGCCACGTTTATTGAGAGTACACAGCTCCGGAAGAGGGTGGGGACCGGGCCCCAGGAGAGTTGCCCGGGCTGTTTTTCTTCTCGTTACTGAGTCTTCAGCACGTTGTGTATACAGATTGTTCACCAGAGGTGTGTTTTGCAGGTACTTTTGTTGTCCGTGGCCTATCTTTTCACTGTCTTAATGATGTCAGTTGAAGCACAATTTTGAATTTTTTTTAGGGAGGGAGCACGAGCTGGGTGGGGAGAGGCAGAGGGAGAAGCAGACTCCCTGCTGAGCAGGAAGCCGGACACGGGGCTCCATCCCAGGACCCCACGATCATGACCTCAGCCAAAGGCAGACGCCCGACCTACTGAGCCACTGGCGTCCCCACAGTTTTGAATTTTGATGAAGTCCATTTTACCAGCTTTCTCTTCTGTCACATGTGCGTGAAGCCTCACCTTTAAGAGGCCTTGGTCCTTCAGTGATATTAACGCCAGTCAGTGGCTTGGAAGTTCTGGGCCTGCAGAGTGGTGGCAACACAGGTGAGGGGTTTGGGATCGGGGAAAGTGACGAAGTGGAGACCATGGTCATGGCACATGTCGGGACTGCATCAGCCAGAGCAAAGGGGCGGGCTCTCTCAGTCGCAGTTTTTAATATGGGGATATCTGAAGGGAAGGGGTAACAGAGAGGGACAGCACATAAGAGAGACAAGGAATGACAACGGCAAAACTTCTCAAGGGGGAGGGATTGCGCCCTAGTTCTGTGCTGCTGTGACAAGTTACCGAAGCCTCAGCAGCTGGAGACAGCACTGAGCTGCCGTGGTAGGTCTGTTGCCTGGGGGGTGCCGGGAGAGTTCAGTCCCTGCGGGGGCGGGTGTGTGGTGAACATGCTGAAGGGCCCAGTGCTGTCACTGTGACTTACAATCCATAAACGTTTGGTCTCTCTGGGGTTCTGACTCTCAGTTCCCCGAACCCTTGGAGCCTCCGAAGCAGGAAGTAGTGGCAGCATCTTCTGTTGCATGTTCGGTGTTTGGGCCCAGTTCCTGAAGTTGCTTCAGGGCTGTCAAGGTGAAGTGGGTACCTTGCATTAAAGAGGGGACTTTTGGAAAGCCCCTCGCAATGGGGGCTGGTGGCCAGGGAACCAGTCATGGGATCAGAGGGTTGGAACTTCAGTTCCTACCCCCTGACCTCAGGGGAGGGGAGATGGGCTGGAGATGGAGTCTAGTCACCGATGGCCAGTGATTTCATCAGTCGTGCCTGCTAATGGTGCCTCATTAAAAACTCAGAAGGACAGGCTTTGGAGAGCTTCTGAGTGTGTGAACCGGGATGCATCTGTGTGCTGGGAGGGTGGCACACCCCAGACTCCACAGGGACAGAATCTCCTTTGGGACCTTGCCTGGTATATCTCTCCATCTGGCTGTTGATTCCTATCCTTTGTAGTAAGCTGGTAATCTAGCGGGTAGACTGGTTCCTGCATTCTGTGAGCCCCTCTGACACCAAACCCTCTAGGGTTAGTGGAACCTGAGGAGGGGGTCATGGGGACCTCCGGCTTATATTCTAGCCCAGTTGGTCAGGAAGACCCAGTGATAAACCAGTCTTGCAGCTGGCATCTGAAGTGGGGGCTGTCTCGTGGGACCAAATCCTTAACCTGTGGGATCTGATGCCCGTGGCAGGTTGATGGATCTGAATTGAGTCAGGTTTTTAGGGCACTGGTCTGCAGGAATTGGAGAGCTGCTTGGTGGTGTGGAAGACATGCTGGAGAGGCCAAGGGCGTCAGGCGGCTGCCGGTGTCACAGGGACACGTGGCGGAGCTGTGACCCTCCAGGTTGCAGACTGCCGCTGTGGCCGATGGCATCCCCAGGCTTCTGCAGTCAAATGCTCTGCCCCTGAGCTATACCCCCTTTCCCCAGGCTTCTGGTCTCCTGCCACAGCCATGTCCTGGGGACAGCCAGCCTCTGCCTCAGGGACGCTGTCAGGTCTTGTAGAGCCAGCTTCTGTGTGTGGCGGGAGCTTGGGTTCCTGGGTTTGTTTTCTAAATAAACCCTCCCAACTTGCTTTTAGAGGAACAAAGGCCGTGTTTAAGGGGAAGGGGAGTGGTGGGGCGTTGGGCAGCAGTGAGTGAGGTCAGGGAATGTGCACATGTGAGCACGGCAGGGTGGAGGGACCCAGTAGGTATCTGCTCAGGCTGTGGCCTTTGTTCCTGCAAGGGCCAGGTGGGCATGGAGGCCACATGGTGTTTCCTCCCGGAGGTGCCTTTGATGTATTCCAGGGCATCACCTCCAGCTTCTGCCTGGAGGTCCTGCGGACCAGTGCTCACACTTAGGGATCCCCATGCCACAGGCTGGCCCCAGGAACTGGAAGGGGTGTGGGCTTTCCACGTGCAATCCTGTGCCCAGGAACCTCTCCCATACCACCTTCCAGATCATTTTTTTTTCTTTTTTTAAAGATTTTATTTACCCATTTGACAGACAGAGATCACAAGTAGGCAGAGAGGCAGGCAGAGAGAGAGGAGGGGAAGCAGGCTCCCTGCTGAGCAGAGATCCCGATGCGGGGCTCGATCCCAGGACCCTGAGATCATGACCTGAGCCGAAGGCAGAGGTTTAACCCGCTGAGCCACCCAGGCGCCCCTTCCAGATCATTTCTGTGAGAGCTGGTGCCCAGGGAGCCCCCAAAGATAAATGACCCCCTCCCAATGGTCTCTTGAGGTGCCCGTGCACACGGGGAACCAGCTTTTGAGCTAGAAGGGCATCTCCAAAATTGCATATTTATCTAGCTTTTAATTTTAAAATTTTTAAAAAATATATTTGTTTATTTGAGAGAGAGAGCAAGAGCCACAAGCAGAGGGAGAGGCAGACTCCCCACTGAGTGGAGAGCCTGAGGTGGGACTGGATCCCACAACCCCGGGATCATGACCTGAGCGGAAGGCAGATGCCCAACTGAGTCACTCAGACGCGCCAGCATTTAACTTTTACAATTAAATATAGGAACATCTTATCTTCTTATCTTCACTCTGTTGTACTTTGTAGATACTATGTTTTTGTTTTTGTTTTTTTTACATATTGAAAGTTTGTCGCAACCCTGCATCAAGCAAGTCTCTCTGTGTCATTTTTTCCAACAGCATTTGCTCACTTCATGTCTGTGGGTCATATATCGATAATTCTTGCAATATTAGAAACTTTTCCATTATCCTCATTACAGTGATCTGTGATCAGTGATGACAGCTCCTGAAAGGTGAGATAATAGCATTTTTTTAGCAATAAAGTATTTTTTAAAAGATTTTATTTATTTGACAGGGAGAGAGAGGGAGAGAGCACAAGCAGGGGGAGAAGCCAACATGGGGCTCGATCCCAGGACCCCGGGATCATGACCGGAGCCAAAGGCAGACGCTTTAAGGTATTTTTTTATGTCAGGTTATGTACATTGTTTCTACTGCATACTTAATAGATGACAGTCCAGTGTAAAGATAACTTTATATGAACTGGGAAACATTCACTGGATTAACTTTTGTGTGATACTTGCTTTGTTCTGGAGGTATGCCTCTAATGGTTTATTAGAAGAATTGTGTTGAATTTTTGTACTTAAGTGGGATGAGTACAAAGATTATGTAAGTTAGAAAAATATAGTTAATTGTGAATTTTACTTTTATAAATAAGAAAAACTAGGGGCACCTGGGGGGCTCAGTGGGTTAAGCCTCTGCCTTCGGCTCAGGTCATGACCTCAGGGTCCTGGGATCGAGCCCCGCATCGGGCTCTCTGCTCAATGGGGAGCCTGCTTCCCTCTCTCCCTGCCTGCCTCTCTGCTTACTTGTGATCTCTGTCTGTCAAATAAATGAAGTCTTTAAAAAAAAAAAGAAAGAAAAAATAGAATAATGCCAATATAGACAAAGAATGAGATTGTCCCACCGTTTTATCCCGTGCACTAAAGTCTGATGAAGTTTATTGCTAACCACAACACACTGAGATACTAAAATCAACAACAGTGAAATGAAAGGTTGGGCTAAGTTTTTAAGAGTATTTTGTTGGGGGGGGGGTGCAGGAGGGTGGCGCCTGGGTGGCTCAGTCAGTTGAGCTGCAGCCTTTGGCTTGGGTCATGATCCCGGGGTCCTGGGATTGAGCCCTGCGTCGGGCTCCCAGCTCAACGGGAATCCTGCTTCTCCGCCCCTCTCCCGACTCCCCCCTGCTTGTGCTCTCTTTCTCGCGGTCTCTCTCTCTGTGTCAAATAAATAAAAGTCTTTTAAAACAAAAAACAAAAAAAACACTTCTTTCCTGCAGTACTAACACACTTTTTGTTGTTACTAGATCTGTATTGAAGTGTTGATTTGTAATTTTGCCGTGACAACTGCCGTCTCTTTGACCACCTGTTTGACACTGGGCAGGGCCACGGGCCGAAAAACAAAGCAAGGGTAGCTTATTTGACCTTCTGTGAGTTTAGCAAGTCCTTGGTGTCAGGGAACCTCTAACAGGGCATGGGTTTCTTGAATCTTCTTTCAGCAGGGATGGTTTTCAGTGTCTTCACGTGACACCCGGGACATCGTCTACACAGAGCAAGTAGTCAGGTGTTCTTCAGTTAACGCTGGTAACCTGTCCTGAAAATCAGACATCTGCATGGAAACACTATTTGTCATCATATTTAATGGGAAAAAGTAATTCATGATATCAGCCAGTTTCCTAAAACATAATTAAAACTCTGGTAAAACACCCTGACACAAGAAGCAGGCCATCCTGTGAGGTGGTGACACTCGGGTCCCTGGTCTCCAGACGAGTGGCAGGCTGTGTGGCTCCCGCCCTCCCTGCGGTGGCCCCGGGGGCCCCGTGTCAGCAGAGTCTGCGCAGCACGATCCCAGTTGGCACTTGGCGTACTTTTCAGACATGCATGTGCAGTTGAGGCTTCTAGTTGGATTTGAAATGCATCTTGAAGTGTTTCCCTGCGTGTTGTCTTGAGGAAAATGTTGATTGGGTTTTCTGACGTACACATGTACACCTATAACCATGAACTGAATTATGTATCCTTTTTTTAAGATTTTATTTATTTATTTGACAGAGATCACAAGCAGGCAGAGACACAGGCAGAGAGGAAGCAGGCTCCCCGCTGAGCAGAGAGCCCAACTTGGGGCTCAATCCCAGGACCCTGAGATCATGACCTGAGCCAAAGGCAGAGGCTTGACCCACTGAGCCCCCCAGGTGTCCGGGAAAGTGATTTTAGAAGGAATGAGATGTGAACAGGGATGACCGTGTGTCTAAATCGAAGCACCGCATGAAATGATGAGCCCCCGGGGTTCGGAAACAGGGAGACTGAGCCACAGCAGCATAGGCCGCAGGCCGAGGCTGGAAATCTCCCAGAAAGCAGGATGTAGAGCTGGGACATGGGAGAGAAGCCTGTTTAAGGGCCAGTCTGGGAGGCGCAGCACTGGGATGGTAGCCGTTTCAGAGGCAGGAGAGACGCGCGTGAGGAAAGTTACCAGCAAGAAGCAGATGCTGCAGAGCCACCGCCCGACGTGGTGTGAAGACCATCAGCCTGAAATTCCTCAAGACCAAGGACAAGCAGACTCTCGACGCTCAGAGAGAGAGACCGGTCACTTTGTGTATCAAGAATCAGGATGACTTCGGACTTCTTAGAAGTCCAGGAAGCTTTGTTAACCATTATGATGGAGGGTTCTTCCAGTGAAGTGTTTTTTCAACCCATTGAAACCGTCAGATGCCTCAGAATTTGCCCCATCCTTCTTGACGGAGACAAGGTACTCAGTGGGGAAGGCTTAACCCCGGCGAGGCGAGTGGCAGCTTGGTCCTCTAAGCTGCAGGTGAGGGCGGTTTGGTGAGAGCCGGCGGTGCAGAGGGCGGCAGCTGTGCACGGGAGCTCGGGAGTGGCCTCAGGTCACCGGTCTGCTCCTGCAGCCTCCTTTCTGCACCTGCTCTGGAGCTGCTGCCCGCCTGGCCTTTGGGAGCCTCCACGACCTCTGCATCGCGGGGGATGTGAGGCGCTTGCTGGAGGGAGCCGGGTGGGCCCAGGCTGCAGCTCCCCTTTGCTCGGTCTCCTGTTCCCTTCCTGATGTGCCCCTTGCCCCCACCCCCACCGTGAGAACGGCTCACACCTGCCCAGGTAATCTGGCTGCAGGTTCTCCCTGTTTCCTTTGCATTCCCCAACCCTTTCCCATGTTACTGCTAATTCTCCACTAAAATCAGCTGGTATTTGAGCAGTCTGGGGTTGGTATGATTGGGGTGGGGAGACAGAAGGAACTTGAGATTTTTGGTGAGCAGCCAGATGCTAGGGGAAATGGGAGAGGGGAATCAAGGGTGCTGCTATGGGTGCAGAATGAGAAGGGAACAGGGTGAGGACAGCACCCATGTGTGTGGGGGCGGGGTGAGAGTGGATTTCTGGGAGAGGCTGGGGATACTTGGATCTCCCTAGAAGGACTGGCCAGCTTTGGAACAGAAGGTTGGAAAGCGTAGCTAAGAACAGCCTGTCCTCAGGGTTGCTGCTCTAGGAGAGGTGGGATGGCCCTGGTCGAGTGTGGCCTCCCAGATGGAGCCTGGGGGTCTCTCTGGCTCTTGTCTGGCTCTTCATGTACTCAGTGGCGCTCATGGCAGCTCCATGTCTCGTCTTTGGGGGAGGTTCCCAGCTGTCATGTTTCTGGGTGTTGCGTCTGTCTCCTTGTGCACCTCCTGTTGGGCGTGGTGTCTTTCCACACGTCTGTTTCTCTCCGGCTTTCCCCTTTCTCTCTGTGCGCATCCAGTGTGTGGCCTTTCTTCCAGTGGACAGGGCTGTTTCTGCTGTGTCCATCCACCATTGAGCTGGCTGGTAGGGGCAGCCTCCCTTTCTGTATTTTCCTGCTCTCAGATTTGCCGCTGAGCCCTTCCCTTAGATTCCATTTCTTTGCTGAAATTCTAAATCTTGTCTTCTGTTTTCCTGAATCCATTAATCACAATTACCTTAAAGCCCAGGGCTGTCCTGTGAGTCCCAGAGTGTGGCCCAGACAGGCTCCCGGCATGCCACATGGCCACACCAGTGCTCGAATCCTGCTGGTTTCCACCCTCGATGTCCAGGCCCCCTCGAGCAGGAGCCCCCTCTTTTTCCCCGTGGTCTCCTAGGCTCTTGGCCCCTTGGGTCCTGCCTGCACTGTAGCATTTCCTTGACTTCAAATAGATTTCTTTAAAAAAATTTGGGGGTTGCCAAGGAGGCACACTTGGTTGGGCAGCAACTCTTGGTTTTGACTCAGGTCATGATCTTGGGGTTAGAAGATCGAGCCCCTGAGCCAGGATCCCTGCTCCACAGAGAGTCTGCTTGGGATTCTCTCTCTCCCTCTCTCCACCCACCCGCCCCACATGCTGTCTTGCAAATAAATAAATAGATCTTTGAAAAAAAAAGTTTTTAAATTTGGTTTTCTAGTAGTTCTTGGCAAGGGTTTTGGCCACTGAATGCTCTTTCTTTGTTGGGTAGAAGGAGACCAGCATCTTAAGCACTGGACGCAGGTGACTCACCTCATTTAAAGCCCTCATGTTGTTTGTTTGGTCTCTTCTAGAGCGTTGAGCAAGCTGTCTGGTTCATTATTCTGACGAAAATGAAAGTCTTTCCTGTAAAAACATGTCAGTAGTGCTGTAGGCCGGTCTTCTGTGTCGGAGCAGGGCATGGCTCCCTCTCCTAGGGCTCTGTCGTCCGACACCACACTCGGCTCAGTCTGGCCCTTCTGCTTCCAGGAAGCCGCTTTCCCTCTGTAACTGGGACGGAGCAGGAAGGAGCCTCTGATGGTCACAGTTGGTGAAATGTTTCTCGAGTTTCTCTGCGGTTTTCTGGAACGTCGAGCAAGGAACTGGAAGGGACTCCCTCCGAGGCAGCAGAAGCCCCACAGCCCCACTCAGGGCAGAGGGTGTGGCCCCCAGACCCTCCCAGCGGAGTCCCGTTAGCAGTGGCGGCCAGCACCACACACAGCTGGACAGGGCTCAGGTCTCTCTTTCTGGTTACGTCCTTCTAGTGTTTTCTATCCTGCTTTCTGTTGGATCGATTACAAGTTTTCTCTGGTGTTTGATTAGCGTTTTATTGCACACTCTGAATCCTGCGAATAAGGAAGTCCGGCCACTCGGCACCTCTGGTCTACTTTTGGGCCTGATAATGACTCTCATTCTCCGAATCAGCTGTCATGGTTTGGACAGAAATGTCATTTTATCTCCTTGGAGATCTCGTAGCCCGTGGTCAGTGTCTCCCAGGGTCTCCTGTTCCCCCTCCCTCCCTCCTTGCTCAGCAGCGGTCTTCAGCGGTCAGTGCTTGTGGAGTCTGTGGGTGGCAAGTCTGGCTATTGTTTCTGTGTCCGAAAAGGATTTGAGTTTACTCCTGTTTCTGAAATATGGTTTAGCTGACCTGAGAACTTGTTGCTGCTCATCGTTCTCTCAGCTTTAGGGAAACTTTCCCACCACACAGATGCGGGCCTGTCGTGGCCGCTCGAGAAGTGCTGTTTCACCGCCGGACTCTGCTCTCTGCTGGGCTCGGTCCAGCTCTGTGGGTCTGTCTATTTGTGGGAACTGGCGGACGTGGTCTTCAGGGTTGTCTGCCGGCCTTTCAGCCGTGAGGCTGGGGAGGTACTGAGGGAGGCTGTTCTAGAGCACAGACTCACAGGTCGTGAGAGGGTCCCCTGTGCAAGCTGCTCGGTTCCGAGTGGCGTCCGGTGTCCTCGCCAGGGGGACAGGCCAGGTGGGTGGCGGCAGGGCAACTTCCTGGCAGGTGGCTCCTGTCTTTGGCATTTTCTGTCTGGACAAGAGCCAGCGAGTGGAGAATGCTGTTTAGTGTCTCCGATGCAAGGGTCCCACTGGTGGCTGTGGCTGTGGGGAGCCTCAGGACCCCCAGCACTGCCATGGCCTCTGCCCTCTCCTGCGGTCACCGTCCCCTCCCAGATGCAGGCGTGGAAGTCTTTCCTGGAGAGTTTGGGGGCAGGACCAGGTGCAGGGGTGCCCAAGGAAGGAAGGAGCAGTTTGTGGGTGGGCCCACCTTGCCCTGGGCCGCACTCGCACGTGTGTGGGGCTGCTCTGTGGACGCCAGGCAGGGGTGCCCGAGCTTGGAGCGAGGAGTGTTGTTGGCACCAGGAGCAGATTGCCGCTTCCTGGGGCTCCTTCTCAGCCCCCAGCCAGAGCTAGCACAGAGCGTCTTCTGTTCCAGGGCTCATGTAGGAAGTTGGAATCGAGAACCTCGTCACCCGCTCATGCCTGGAACTTTCCCTGCAGTATGGGGTGGAGAGGAGTGAGCAGTTGCCCTTGAGGGGAGGGGACGGCTGGAGGCTTATAGTGCGATTTGGGGCACCCCCACAACACAGTGTGCGGGTGTCGGCATTTTGTCCTGTTCTGGGGGTGCCCCCGCCCGCCAGTCGTCTAGCGGCGCCCCCCCCCCCGCCCACGGCTCTAAGCATCTGCACAGGGCAGGCCTGGGCCAGCGGGTGACCCTGGGCCACCCTCCACTCATCTGTGGGGTGAGGACTGAGCAGGACCTGACTCCTGAGGTGGCGGGAAGGACAGTCAAGCCCTCCATGGTTAAGGGCCCACGGGCGGACGTGCCGCCGCCCAGAACTCAGCCAAGGATACCTGTCTTCACCTCACGGTGAGTCTTCGCACATACTGCTGTCCCCACCGTGCTGGCACTCTTCCAGAGGCCGGGCAGCGAGGCACCAATTAGGGGCAGGACCCAGTCCAGGCTGTGGGGGGCGGCCCTGGCACCCTCAGTGAGCACCAGGCACTGCTTCTCTGTGTGGCGATCCTGTCACCCAGACTGCGGTCTGCCTGGCCTGGCTCCCGGACCTGCTGGGCCGCCGTCCGCAGAGGGGAGGGAGCTGTCCCTGTGCATGAGCTGTGGGCTGCTGCGCGCTGAAGGCCCAGGGGCCTTGTTGAGAGGTGTGCCCGCTCTGACGTTCTCCAGGCCCTGGGCTGCAGGTTGCGGGGCGGGGGGGGCTGCCTCAGGACAGCATGTGGGGACCTCACAGGTAGGACTAGGACAGCGTCGTGCCCCAGCGCCGGGAGCCCCCTCCATACTCCTGGAGAGAGGCCCAGAGGGCACACGAACACGTGGTGAAGTCAGCTGTCCTCTAAGGGGCCTGCAGAGTCCCCGAGCGGAGGAGAGGAGAGGGGCTGGCAGGCCAGGGCCCCAGCTGCCCTCCAGTGCACGGGCCAGACTTCGCCCCAGCAAGCACCTGGGGCCTGCGGCTGCTGGGCGTCAGCGCGTCCTGAGCTGCTGCTGCGACCACTAATGGGTACGGAAACACTGTGTTCTGTTGGAAACACTATTTTAGAAATAAGTGCAAGTGACAAAAGCATAAAACTAGAGAAATGGAACACACGAAAGCAGGTGGAGAAATAGGCTTCGTGAGAAGACATTTTCAGACTGCGCCACTCCGAGGCGAGGCCCCCTTGGGTCTGGGACCCGGTGCGGTGGTGCCCACGCACCTGGAGGGCCAGGGGGCCAGCTGCCCTTCTGTATTTCCAGTTGTCCTGCAGTATTTGTAGGAGTTTATTTCCCTCATGGCTCCTCCTGTTTTCTCGGGATCTGGCCTGAGGCGAGCCTGGCCTCCTGAGGTCGGCCCTGCTGGCCGGTATGCGTCATGTGGGCCCTGTGCCCAGCATGGAGTCCAGCATGGAGCCTGAACCCACGACCCGGAGATTGAGACCCAAGAGTCAGGTGCACTGGGTGGCTTAGTGGATTAAAGCCTCTGCCTTCAGCTCAGGTCTTGATCCCAGGGTCCTGGGACTGAGCCCCGCATCGGGCTCTCTGCTCGGTGGGGAGCCTGCTTCCTCCTCTCTCTCTGCCTGCCTCTCTACTTGTGATCTCTGTCAAATAAATAAATAAAATCTTAAAAAAAAAAAAAAAAGAGAGAGGTGCATACCCCAGTGAGCCACCCAGGCGACCCCTAGTTTAGGGTATTTTTAAAAAATCAAGATTTAAGTAAGAAGGAAAACATCTGCTCCATCACCCATCCTGTGCTGACCCCAGCTGCTGGTGGTGGGGGAGTGCTGAGGCCATTGGCTGGTGTCTCCCATCACCTGGCGGCCAGCAGGCGCCCCCACCTGTGGGCTCAGGAAGGGTGACCGCAGGACCCAGAGCTGCCGCCCCATGTGTCACAAAGCCCCCTCCCAGCTGTCCTCGTCCCTCTCAGAGCCCGGTGGGGTCATCTGTGCTCGTGGAGGGCTTGGGAGCAAGTGGGAGCCGGGTGTCGGGCAGTTCTGGTCACAGGCCGGCTTCTCTGCTCTGACCACAAGCACGTGCATGTGTGATAACAAATTTTATTCTCTCTCAACGTCCTCTGGGGGCCTCGGTGCCATTTTGTCGGTGAGACAAGCCCAGGACAACAAGGACCGCGGGGTCTCCACACCCCAGCTCAGCTCTGTGTCCTGACTGCCAGTCACGTGGCCTCCTGTGGCTCAGCAGCTGCCAAGTGCTGTCCCCAGGGTGGCCGCTCTCCAAGCCCTCAGACCAGCACCACCCTCAGGGACCCCCGCTCTCTTGCAGCCAAGGGGCTCCAAACAAGTGTGCCTACTGTGGGGCGTGCGGTCTGACACCTTCTCCCAGAAGTTTGAAAAGCTGGTCCTGACTCACAAGTTGATGCCATGACTGGCAGGTCGGGTCACAGTCTCTTAGCTGTGACAGTGTGGCCCCTCCTTTGGAGGGGGTCGAAGAAGAGCCATGCGGGGGGCACAGGCGGGAAATGCCAGCCTGTCCTGGTCACTGCGGGTGGAGAATGGGCCATTGTGCTTCCAGCTTAGAGCCAAGCTTCCAGAACATGAGACTGAGATGCACTCATTGTTCCAGCTTGGAAAACGTCTTCAAAACAGCATTGAGAATGGAACTTGGGCCTTCTGGAGACGATGGCTGACTAAAGACTTGTTTATTCTACTTCCCTCCCTGAAACTCCCTGAAATGAACAAAAAGAATGAAAAGCAGAGAACCAGCTTTAATCTACATTGAATCCAAGGGTTAGCTGTAGCCGGAGGAGGCTGTCGCCAGACGGGGAAGAGGAGTGAAAGCCAGAGCTCTGATCAGCTCGTCCTTCACTAAGAGGGTTTTAGGGACACTGCGGACAGCACTGTGGGCTGTGGGGGGACCCCACGTGGGGGCACACGGTGAGGGAGGCGAGCTGGCACGGGCACAGGTGCCTGGCCACCATTTCCTACAAGATCCAGACTTTTCAGGAGTGAAGTGGGGAAGAAGAGGGCAATTTGCAGCTCATCAGGGGGCTGCTGACCCCTCGTGACTCCTCAGGTCTTGTCTCCCACGGACTGTGGGTGGCTCCCCTGGGCCTTGGCTGCATCCTGATGCCCAGCCCTGAAGGAGAGTGGGCAGGACTCCCGCGGGCTGAGGCGGCCCCACTGCCACTCAGAAGCCTTTGGGAGACTCTCTTGTTAGACCCCAGGGAAGAAGCTTGGGGGTGCTGCTGTGTGGTCCACGGAACCAGCCTGCCTGAAAGGATGGCCAGCCCGAGCACGGCACAGAGAGGAAGTGGCCCGAGGCCTTCTTGGGAGCCCTGCGTTTATGGGGTCTCAGCCATTTCTGTCCCTTGAAAACCAAAAATGTCCTAATACCAGAAACTCATCCAGGGCAGGGCCGGGGGGAAAAAAAGTTGGTGATAGAGGATTCTGGAATGATAACCCTGGCTTGAGGCTGTTCCTTTCCTTGTTTAAAGATGAGCAATAGGGGCGCCTGGGTGGCTCAGTTGGTTAAGCAACTGCCTTCTGCTCAGGTCATGATCCCGGAGTCCTGGGATCAAGTCCCACGTCAGGCTCCCAGCTCCGTGGGGAATCTGCTCCCTCTGACCTCCCTTCTCATGCTCTCTCACTCTGTCTCTCTCTCTCTCTCAAATAAATAAAATCTTTAAAAAAAAATAAAGATGAGCAATAATCAGGAAACAATGTGGACTTTTATGTAGAGACCAAAGGAGGAGAGGAAGGAGGGAATGAGCACAGTTGAACAGTGGGTGAAGAAAACAAAAGGTGGGAGATAAGTTCAGATAATATTTTCTGTATACTAAAAAATGGAAAATTTAAACTACATGAGCAAAGAGCTCAAAGAAAAGATGAGATAGCAGGAGGGGAAGTGGGCTGGCAGAGCTGAGAAAGGAAATTGAAGACAGCCCGTCACCAACACGAGGGCCCCGTTGGCAACAACAGCAGATGACGGCTTGGATGCTGCTGAGAAAGACTTCGTCCTCCGGAGGACAGGCTGCTGGGAAAGAATGAGCCCCATGGAGAGAACAAAACAGAAAGGTGGCCAAAGAGAAGGTGCCTGCGCCAGAAGGTGCGGGGAGGCTCCCTGTGGGTCATGATGGTTGTGCAGAGTCCCAAGCAGAGACGGCATCCAGGGTGCGTGGGACGAGCGAGGCAAGGCCTCCTGGGGGGAAGGAAGGCTGGCTTTGTACGCGGAGAGGGCACATCAGGTTTCTGGACAAAATGGATGTTGAGATGATGAGCAGCAGAAGAGGAACGGAGTCCGTTGTCCCACCCACCTCACCCGCACTGCTCTGGAAGGCAGTGGAGTGAAGGCAGCAGGGTGGGGGGTGAAGAAAGGCTCTCCAGGACTTTGTTCTGAGCCAGCCTGGCTTCAGGACGGGTGCCCCACCCAGCACCTAGGTGTCTGCTCAGTGGTCCGCTCAGCAGCTTTGGAAGGAAGGTCATGTACTTGGAGGCAGAGCGTCTACCCAGACTGCTCTTCTGCTGGACGTTTGTCCATTTTCCCCACTTGGTTATTTAGTCTTTTTTTTTTTTTTTGAAGATTTTATTTATTTATTTTGGCAGAGAGAGACACAGCAAGAGAGGGAACACAAGCAGGTTGAGTGGGAGAGGGAGAAGCAGGCTTCCCACCCAGCAAGGAGCCCAATGCAGGGCTTGATCCCAGGACCCCGGGATCATGACCCGAGCCAAAGGCAGATGCTTAACAACTGAGCGAGACACAGGTGTCCCAATTTGGTCATTTATTTATATCTGGACTTGCAGATGTTTATTTTATCCTTCGGGTTATCATCTACGAGGATGTACGCCCACCCCATGGTTGCAGCTTTGGTCATTGGGAGCTCTGTCAGCCCTTTGACAGACCCTGTCACTGTGGGCTTTGTTTTCATTTTAGCTCTTTGTTACTTACTACCTCCGTGGGATGCTGTAGACTCATCTTGTCTCCAAGGGTTACTGGGTCCTTTTACTGGAGAACGCTGTTAGGGCCAAGATCTGGGCACTGGGTATGATCCTTGTCATGGGCTGGTGTTGTTTCTAGGTCCTCTCAGCTGACAGAGCCAGGAAATCTGTGTGCGTGCACACACACACACACATACCCCTCCAGGCATAGCCGTCTGCGTGTGCACGCTGACCTGTGCGCACACACACAGATCTCTCCTAGTGCAGCTATCTGTATGTGTTTTACACTGACTCTTGTCGCCCCTGATTCATTGCCACATGGGTCATTCCAGCCTCCTCTCCGTGCTTTTGCTGAATTGTTCAGTTCCCATGTACAGCTGTAGTGGTATCAGGATTGGAGACCCATACTCCTGGAAGGTGACTTTATCAACTAGAGATGGTGCCTGTATGCAGTTCCTTTTCCATAAACCTTATTACCGACTTACTCTCTAAAGTCACCCAGAGGCACCTGGGTGGCTCAGTCATTTGAGTATCCAACTTTTGGTTTCAGCTCAGGTCTCAGGGTCCTGGAATCAAGCTCTAAGGCTCTGCGCCCAGTGGGGAGCTGCTTGAAGATCTCTCTCTCTTCCCCTCCCCACACTTGTGTGTGTGTGCATGTATACACTCTTTCTCTCTAATCGAGAAATCTTAAAAAAACAGAGTTACTCAGGTCAGCATCTTTCCCTCCACCCGCTCCTTCGCAGGACAGCTGGGTTTTTTGTCCTCCGCTGCGCGGCATCTCGAGAACCCTTGACCTCCTAAATTATTTTCTTTTAAACTTGCATACATTGGGGCGCCTAGGTGGCTCAGTTCGTTAAACATCTGCCTTCAGGTCGGGTCATGATCCTGGGGTCCTGGGATTGAGCCCTGCATTGGGCTTCCTGCTAAGCAGGGAGCCTGCTTCTCTCTCTCCCTCTGCCTGCCTCTCTGCTTACTTGTGCTCTCTCTATCTCTCTGTCAAATAAATAAATACAATCTTTAAAAACAAATAAACAAGTAGACTTGCACACATTGAAGTTCACTCTTTTTGCTGTAAATTTCCATGGCTTTGACAAATGCATAGTGTCAGATACGGCAGTATCATACTGAATAGTTTCACACACACCCCCAGAAAACCCCTGTGGGCCCCCATTCAACTTTCCTCCCTCCCCCGAATCACTGGTAGCCACACTCTTTGTACCATTAATATAGTTTTGTGTTTTCTGGATGATTCTGTATTTGGAATCCTACATTGCATAGCCTAGAACAAACATTTTTATTCCTTAGTTATACAGTATGCTAAGGTAAATTCCAAGTGACTAAGGAGTGTGCTTATTCAGTAGATGATTATTCTGTGTCAAGGATGCAGTGGTACGGGACGCCTGGGGGGCTCAGTCGGTTGAGCGGCTGCCTTCGGCTCAGGTCATGGTCCCAGCGTCCTGGGATCGAGTCCCACATCGGGCTCCTTGCTCCGCAGGGAGCCTGCTTCTCCCTCTGCCTCTGCCTACCTCTCTGTCTGCCTGTGCTCGCTCTCTGGCTCTCTCAAATAAAAAAAAAAAAAAAAGGAAAAAAAAGGATGCAGTGGTTAACAGAACAAATAACTCTGCCTCATGTTGCTTCTTCTCTGGTGAGAGGAGGGAAAGGAAGTATCACAGTTGTCACGCTTAATCTGTGTAATGGTGCAGTACCAAGCAAAAGTACTTGGACATCCTCCTAGTCACAAGATGGAGTAACAGTGATCATATTTACCCTCTCGCCAGGAACTAAAAAAAAAAGCTGGACAATATTTATGAAACCCTGGTTTTCTAACTTTTGGGTATGAGGTGACAAAGTACGGTGATTCCTGTTAGGTGAGAGTCAAACAGGGTGAGTCGAGTGATTTCCCAGCTCACTGCATGCGGGGAGTTTCCAGGTTGTGTTGCAGAGATGCAGGGTCTGGCAGAGCCTCTGAGTTTGAGCTTAGAGTCTCTGGTGGCCATGGCAATGGAGTTTGCAGGGGAGAGCAGCAGAAAAGAATGCCACAAGCGGAGAATCCAGAGGCTTGTGGGATGGTGCCATTAGTTCCTTACAGAGTGCCAGGGAGCACGTGGGTATGAGGAAGCTATCAAGAGACAGACAGAATCACAGAGAAGGGTTAGAGGGATGGTGCTCAGAACTCTTCATAATTCACAGGGCACGGGGTAGATTACTCAGTGGAGAGTAATTAGCCATTGAATAAATACTGCTCTCGTGCTCGTAACCAGTGTTAGAAGCAAGAACTGAAGGTTTACATGGTTTCCAAGTAACCATATCCCAAAACAGCTCCAGAATATTTATAGGAATTGAGAAGTTATTATAATTATATTCAATGTGTTCAAGAAGCTAAAGGAAACACTGGACGTGTTGAGTAGGGACATGGTAAAGACACTGAACTGCAAAAAGGTCCAAATTAAACTTACAGAGTTGCAACTAAAAGGTCTGAGGATGTTGACACTGGGTGGCTCAGTCAGTTAAGTGCCTTCAGCTCACATCATGATCCTAGGGTCCTGGGATCAAGTCCTGAATCAGGCTCCTTGCTCAGCAGGGAGCTTGCTTCTCCCTCTGCCCTGCTGCTTCCCCTGCTTGTGTGCTTGCATTCTCTTCCCCGCACCAACAAATAAAATCTTTAAAAAAGAGAAAAAAAAGAAACTAAAATATCTGAATGCAACTTGTGGGATGGTATTAACAGCAGATTAGACACTGCAGAAGAAAAGCTTACTGAATTTGAAGACAAAGCAGTAAGACCTATCCAAACTAAAGGAGAGGAGGTGTACTCTTAAATAAACAGAATGGCAGGACTGAACTGTGGGACACCTGGCAGAAACTAAGACTTGTGTAATTTTAGTTTCCAGTAGGAAGGGAAGGGTGCAGAAAAAACTATCTGAATAAATAGTGGCTAAAATGCTTCCCAGTTTGGTGAAAACTATAAAGTCTAAATGATCGTAACAAACCCTAAACACAAGAAACACAAATACACCTACACAAGGTGCATCATAATCAAATTGCTCAAAACCAATGATGAAGAGAAAAGTCTTAAAAGCAGCTAGAAAACAAGACCTATTACATACAGAGGAGCAACGTTGCAAACAATGGCAGTCTCTCTTTGTTAAGTGTGGGTGAGGAGACTGGGAGCAGCCAGCCCAGAACCCTGTGCCAGTGTATACATTGTGAAATGAAGGCGAAATGAAGCTATTTCAGATGTACAGAAGCTGAAAGAATTCATCACCAGCAGACCTTCACCGCAAGCAGTATTACAGTACCTGAGTAAAGGCTTCAGACCGCAGAGAAATGAAACCGTGTGGAAATCAAGATCTACCCAAAAGAATCAAGACCCCTGGAAATGCAGTCATGTGGCTAAATATAGATATGCATATACTGTCTTATTACTTAAATCTCTTTAAAAGGTAAATAAAACCAATAGGAGTAGGGGGGCAGTTATAATATGGAGAGAGTGAGCTCTATGACAAGAGTGGCAGGCGGTGCGGAACAGGAGAAATGGCAAACTCACGTACTTGAAGTGGTGTGATTTCCCTTGAAGGTAGATTATGATAAATATGAACACTGTAAACCCAAAAGCATCTACTAATATAGCAAAACAATAAATTACCTACAGCTGATAAATTAACAGTCAAGATAAAATTGAATCACATAAAATACTTATTCCAAAAGTAAGCAAAAAAGAGGGAAGGGGGAACAAGGAACAGATGAGACAAATTTTAAAAAGTAGCAAAATGGTAGATTCCAACCCAGCCATGTCAACGATCACAAATCTAGATGGTGTAAGCACCCAATGAAAGGCAGAAATTGGAGTGACTGGGAGGCTCAGTCGGTTAGTCTGAGTCTTGATTTCGGCTCAGTTAATGATCTCAGGGTCGTAAGATGGAACCCTAGTTGGGATCTGCACTCAGCGGGGAGTCTGCTTGAAATTCTCTCCTCTGCTCCCCGCCACACTCGTGTGCACATGCACGCTCTCTCTCTCTCTCAAGTAAATCTTTATAAAAGGCAGAAATTAGTGGATGAGGGGCGCCTGGGTGGCTCAGTGGGTTAAAGCCTCTGCCTTCGGCTCAGGTCATGATCCCGGAGTCCTGGGATCGAGCCCTGCATCGGGCTCTCTGCTCAGCGAGGAGCCTGCTTCCTGCTCTCTCTCTCTGCCTGCTTGTGATCTCTGTCAAGTAAATAAATAAAATTCTTAAAAAAAAGAAATTAGTGGATGAAAAAGCAGTACCCAAATATATGCTGGCTACAAGAAACCCGCTTTAAATGTAAAGACACAAATAGGTTAAAAGAGGAAGGCATAAGAGGTACCATTCTAACACTAATGGGGAGAAAAGGGGAATTGCTGTAATAATATCAAATATAC
>PISX010017193.1:0-44083 GCA_004024625.1 Mellivora capensis | reverse complement strand
ATTCACAGACATGTACCCCTGGGGATAAAATACTTTATATGTTTATAAAAAATAAAAAAAATTAAAAATTTAAAAAAAAAAGTGAATCTTCTCTACTACCTTGAATATTGGAATTTACCCAGGTTTTCTCCCAAATTCCCTTTCCTTTTCTTTTGCATTATCTTATTATTCTAGTATGTTCTGGCCCCTCTCTATGAGGCTGTGATATCTTCTGTACCTTTTGGGCAGTGGAGCCGTTTTCCAGAATAGTCTTCTGGTTCTTAGATTGTGGGCAGATCCTTTTTTCAAACTAGTTTTGCCTTTGCATGGATTTTTTTTTTTAAGACTTTATTTATTTATTTCACAGACAAAGATCACAAGTAGGCAGAGAGGCAGGCAGAGAAAGAGAGGGAAGCACGCTCCCTGCTGAGCAGAGAGCCCAATGTGGGGCTCGATCCCAGGACCCTGGGATCATGACCTGAGCCCAAGGCAGAGGCTTTAACCCACTGAGCCACCCAGGTGCCCCAGCATGGACTTTCTTTACAGAAAAGAATCCCCCTGTTTTTATGGGAATCCATCATGCTTTCCTGACCTAGTGGGCAGAGTGTTGCAAGATGACTTCACAGAGGACATGCACAAGCAGCCATTCATGACTCCTGGCATATTATAGATCATTCCGTTCCCAGTATCACAGAAGGCTGTTGAAACACATCAGTTTTCTTTTGAGTCTCCTGCCTAACAGGTCATGTAATTTTAGGCATGCTTCTTTAACTACCTGATCTAACACCTGTTGTGTGTCCCTAAGAGATATGCTGAGAAGGTCAACATGTATGAACACAGTTACTTTTTTTTTTTTTTAGATTTTATTTATTTATTTGACAGAGAGATCACAAGTAGGCAGAGAGGCAGGCAGAGAGAGGGGGGAAGCAGGCTCCCCACTGAGCAGAAAGCCTGATGCAGGTCTCGATCCCAGGACCCTGAGATCATGACCTGAGCTGAAGGCAGAGGCTTAACCCACTGAGCCACCTAGGTGCCCCTGGTTATTCTTTTTTAAATGAAAAATGCCTGAGGCATGTAAGACACTATTGTCATTGTGATGAGAAAGCACAGGAAGCCAGAAAACCCATCTTCAGATTTACCATCTTTCAGTGAGGTCTAGGACCCTGTGTGTGTAGAATGAATAATTGGTAGCAAAGCCAAGATAATCTTCAGTTTCCATTTTTATATCAGTTTACATTTTATTGGTCCATTAAATTAAAAATATTTGGCTATATATAGTAGTCTATATGCCTGGTATTTTTCTTTTTGCAATGACCTCCAATTCTACGGTGGTGAAAAGAACTTTTCTTCATATAATTACATCTATCTACTCAATGAGTGGAGTAATATATTTATATTAATCCAGTTATTATTGTTACATTAAATTAATGTTGTCGAAGACAAATTACACCCATTTGTGATAACAGTTTTTTTGTGTGCAATGAATTAGCACTTTTAGAAAGAGAACAGCCAATACTATTGATTAAACAACACATTCCCAAATAATCATCCATGCTGAGCATGTATTCAGTACAAAAGTACAAAGTGTCTTTTCAAATCATGTTCAATAGCATTTAAAATGCAAGATAAATGAAAATAAATTGGGACTTCAAAGCAAGAAATAGAAACTTACAAAGAATACTGTGAGGCTTTGTTATTTCACAAATGATTATTGCTAGGAACTGCATTTTTTTTTCTTTTTAAATTTTATTCAGGAAGCTTTGAATTGCCATAATAGTTTAAAGCAGACATCTGGAACTAACTAATGTTCTTTCTTAAATTACTACAAAGAACTAAAACAATACCACTATTCCTAGGGTTTTGGTTTGGTGTTTTTTTTTTTTTTCCCTTCCATTCTATTTAACATTCAGATCTAATTATTTGTCACTCACCTGACTTGAGACTGATCCAGTGTAACACTAAAGGGATGAAGGGAGTTTTGAATTTTGCCACAAACCTTGAACAACTGCCTAAATGGTAACAGATGGGAGCATACATATCTTATTGATCATCTCGAAATTCCTAATTAGCAATGATGGTTTATGTAAATATGTACTATATATTGCCTACTTAAAAAAAAAATCTTTGCACAAACAACACTGGGTGGAAATTCAAAAGAAGTTGAAAATCAGTAACTTATTTTGATTGGATTTTTTATTTATTTGTAGTTAATACTATTATTTTTTTTATTAAGTAGGCTCTACTCCCAGTGTGGAGCCCAATATGGGGCTTGAACTCACAACCCTGGATTAAGATTAAGATTAAGACCCTAACTGAGATCAAGAGTGAAGCACTTAACTGACTGAGTCCTCCTGGGCTCATATTTTCCATTTGTGCTTTCAAAGTTGAGAATACTTAATATATAAATAAACTTGTTATCTCCTACTTTGTCGTTCATATGTCAAAACATCGCACAGTCATTAAGAGAAATGGAAAATAATTTAGAGGTCACTTTCTAAATCTAGATGTATATATTTAGCACCCCCTAAACACTACTCTTTGAGAAGCAATATGTCATTAAAAAAAAAAAATTCTCCACTTAAATAGATTTAGGAAATGCTGAGATAAATAAAGTTGCACAGAAATATTTTTGCATAATTTATTAGTTATTAGAGCCTTTAATAAGCTATTTTTCATAATAAATCCTCAATAAAAGGGTACAGGTTACATATTTGCCTTTCTTTTATTTCAGATTAAACAAATACTTAGTTATAAAAGCTCTCTATTAGGTCTTTGTTGTTTTCAATTTCTGCATGCCTGTGTATGTAAAAAGATGAAACATTTTATAAACCTTTTATTCAAAGTGTATTAAGACCGTCAGAGGCCCTATATGGTCACATATAGATCTTCAAAGAAATGCATATTAATCACTGTTTTTTAATTATATCTTGTGAAAAGCATAATTAACTTCTTTAACTGAACTTCTTTGTAAAGAAAACAGAAAAAAATATCTGTCTCAGAGATTTAGTGAGTATTCAGATAATCTATGTAACAGAAGTAGAATAAAACTGGCTCCTGTGAAGTTACTATTATCATGAATCTTGAATTTTGATTCCATTGACGATTTCTCTACCACATTAACTATGTGCACATATGTGCTTTTATGTTGCCTAGAACTGGATTTCTATTCTGCCCTCTTAGAATGTCTATACTTCCCAAAGGATTTCTTGACACTTGCCAATTTATGTTTCTGGGCTTCATCTTGGAAAACAGGTTCTTCCTGGGGCACCTAGGTGGCTCAGTCTATTCAAGGTCCAAATCTTGGTATCAGCTCAGGTCATGATCTCAGGGTCATGAGATCGAGCCCTGAATCTAACTCTGTGTTCAACGGGGAGTATGCCCTAGATTCTCCCTCTGTCTCCCTCTGCTCCTCCCCCTGCTTGCTCTCTCTGTCTAAAAATAAATATAAAAAAAAAAAAATTCCACCACTTTTCTTCAAATCTGCCCTATGACTGGCTCTATCATGATTTCAGCCTCCACTACAACTTGATATACAGGGGTTATTTTGAATAACTACATTCTTTGTACTTGAATAAGGTCTGTGCACAGTGTGTATGCCTGTGTGTATCTGTATGCATATGTGTCTATTTTCAAATAAGTAAATTTCCACATGCAGTACCAATAACGTCTTTTTTTTTCATTTTTAAACATTTAAATTTTTTTTTCTCACCAATAGCATCTTAAACTACTTTCTGATTTGAAAAAAAAAAATCAGTGAAACGAGCCCATTTTTTAAAGATGTGAGGTAAGGTAGTCCTAAGTCATTAAATAGGCTGGGGGAACTCCGAACTTAAAGTGCAACAGGACACAGAGACTGGAGACTCATAGATGTACTGACACGGAGAGGCTGAGAGTCTGAAGGCACCAGCTCCGCTCAATGGAGGGACAAAGTGAAGGACAGAAAATAAGGAAGTGATTCAAAAGCCCATATTTGGAATCAACAGTCTGAACTCTAACCCCTGTCCCCAGCACCTACACATGCTGACAGTGAGTAAAAACACTTAATGTTTAAGGTTCACTCAGGTGACGGGTTTCCTGCGTAAATTTGTCCAATCCAACTCCTAGTCAGAACTGTTGTCACATGGTTTGATGTTTCAAATAAGAGGATATACCCAGTTCTGGACACTCAAGGATGAGAAATGGGTTAAAAGTGTTTCCAGGGTTTGTCGGGTTCTAGAAGTGGAGAACAGACAACTGGGGAGGGACCCCATGTGAAAAGAAATGCATGAGGATATCTAGATCTGATGAAAGAAATACTCAGATTCAAGAGACACAAAATCCCTGGGCAGAATAAGTGTGAATATTTCCCTAGATGCATCATAGTGAACTAGAAAAACAGAACAGATGTATTTTTTTTTTCCTATTACTGGGTGGTAGGTGAACAGCGGATGCCTCATTGGTCTTCATAGAAGTTAAAAGAGAGACGGCAGTTAAAAAAATGCAAAACAACTATTAAAATGAATATTAACATAGAAATGTATATACAAATAAATAATCCAACAAGGATGAGGCAAATTCAGTGCTATTTCAGATTTTTAAAAAATCAAAGGAAGAAGAGCTTAAAAACAGACTAAATGCCCAAAGAACAAATAATCTAATCAAGAAATGGGCAGAGGACATGAACAGACATTTCTGCAAAGAAGACATCCAGATGGCCAAAAGACACATGAAAAAGTGCTCCACATCACTTGACATCAGGGAAATACAATTCAAAACCACAATGAGATACCACCTCATACCCATCAAAATGGCTAAAATTAACCAGTCAGGAAATGACAGATGCTGGCGAGGATGTGGAGAAAGGGGAACCCTCCTACACTGTTGGTGGGGATGCAAGCTGGTGCAGCCACTCTGGAAAACAGCATGGAGGTTCCTCAAAAAGTTGAAAATAGAACTACCTTATGACCCAGTAATTGCACTACTGGGTATTTACCCTAAAGATACAAACATAGTGATCCGAAAGGGCATGTGCACCCGAATGTTTATAGCAGCAATGTCTACAATAGCCAAACTATGGAAAGAACCTAGATGTCCATCAACAGATGAATGGATAAAGAAGATGTGGTATATATACACAATGGAATACTATGCAGCCATCAAAAGAAATGAAATCTAGCCATTTGTGATGACGTTGATGGAACTAGAGGGTATCATGCTTAGTGAAATAAGTCAATCAGAGAAAGACAACTATCATATGATCTCCCTGATAGGAGGAAGTGGAGATGCAACATGGGGGGTTTGGGGGGTAGGAAAAGAATAAATGAAACAAGATGGGATTGGGAGGGAAACAAACCATAAGTGACTCTTAATCTTACAAAACACTGAGGGTTGCTGGGGGGAGGAGGGTCGAGAGAGGGGGGTGGGGTTATGGACATTGGGGAGGGTATGTGCTATGGTGAATGCTGTGAAGTGTGTAAACCTGGTGATTTACAGACCTGTACCCCTGGGGATAAAAATGCATTATATGTTTATTAAAAAATTAGAAAAAACCAGACTAAATGATAAGTCACAAAAGTAATAAATTAAATTCACAATTTAAGACTAGTCATATTAAATGCTATCTCCATGATATTTTCAAAAAACTTCCATAAACCTGAGGGCACAAATTGTAAACAGTAGAATGGGCAATAATATTTATGCAAATACTAAAAGCCATCTACTTTAACTATGTAATACTAGACAATGCACTTTGAAAAGAAATATAAGAACATATATTTCCATCTTTAAACATTGCACTTAGGTCTATGCCATCATAATGTGATAATAAATGAGAGGAAAATGAAAAAAAATATATATAGGATAAGCTATTTAATGGAATAGTTAAGTGCTTAGGAACTTGAATCATCTGTAAGTCTTCTTTGGAAAGTGTCTATTTAGGTCCTCTGCCCACTTTTTACAATAGGATTATTTCTGGTTTTGTTGAGTTCTTTATATATTTTGGATTTTAGCCCCTTATGAAATATATCATTTGCAAATACCTTCTTCCATTCAGTAGGCTCCCTTTTGTTGATTATTTCCTCTGTTGTGAGAAAGCTTTTTTATTTTGGTATAGTCCCAGTAGTTTACTTTTGCTTTTGTTTCCCTTGCCTGAAGAGATGTACCCATAAGTATGTTGCTAAGGATGATGTCCGAGAGATCACTGCCTATGCTTTCTCTTAGGAGTTTTACAGTTTCAGTTGTTACAATCAGATCTTTAATCCATTCTGAGATTACTTTTGTATATGGCATAAGAAAGTGGTCCAGTTTCACTTTTTCACACATGGCTGTCAGGTTTTCCCAGCACCATTTGTTGAAGAGATGGTCTTTTCCCCACTGTATGTTCTTGCCACCTTTGTTGTAGATAATTGACCATACAGGTATGGGTTTATTTCTGGGCTCTCTCTCCTATACCACTGGTTATATGCCTATTTTTGTGTCAGTGCCATACTGTTTTGATGTCGATAGCTTTGTAGCATATCTTGAAACTGGTATTGTGATACTTTTCTCACGTTTATTTTTTCTCAAGATTGCTTTGGCTCAGCCAGGTTTTGATGTCCAGATATTAAACTGAGTTTTGTAGTTACCCAGAATTCATAAAATCAGAGAATGGAATTTGTTTCCTATTTTCCAAAAATAATTTTTGCCATTCAAGAGATGAGAGCAGAGATAGTTGAGATCCAAGCACAAAATTGTCAAAGATACACAAAATGTAATTTCACTAATATTTATGTGCCAAGTCCAAGACTGTTGAGTAATTGGCATTAAAGATTTGAGGAATATTGTGGCTACCTGAAAATGGTAATAAAACACTAAACAGTATGCCAAAATACATTCCAAAACATTTTAAATGGGAACAGGTTAGAAGTAAAAATATCCTACTTCCCTGTGTTCTTTTCACAGCCATGCAACTAGCCAGCCCCATGTCTTGTTGCACATGCCAGTTACCTACAGTTTCATATCCTTAATCTCTGACCTAAACTGAGACTATCAAAGGTGCCTCATGCGTTTTTGTGAGAATCAAAATAATAGCATTTAAAACATGAAAGTTGCCAACTGCACTACATCAGTACTTTTCCATTGCTCATATCATTACAATCTGCTGGGGTGCCTCTCAACAGAGTGGGGGAGATAGAATTCAGATTTCTCCTCTCACACACATTTTTTCAGTTTTCTAGCAGGGAAATTGATTATTTTTTTTTTCTGTGTCAGAGTTTTGGCAAATATTTTTTAAAAAGAAACTTTCAAAACCTTTGATCTATGCCTCTATATTAAATGTTAACAAAATATTTCATAAAGTATTTTACATATATGTGTGTTATTTATTTACTTACTCACTGTTGGAATTGCACAGATATAACTTTTCTTCTCCAAGGGAACATAATAAATCTAAAATAAATGCAAACGATTGTTAGACAAATTTACTAAGATGTACCATATGCTCTGAAAAAAACTGTCTAGTTGTGCACTGTTGGAAATCATTTAGAATTGGGTTTCAGGGGAGTTTTACCATATTGTATGTAACTTTTTTCCCAATTCAGAAAATAATATAAGCAATGTGAACTATACTATGGATTTTTTTTCCCCTAAAAACAAAACAAAACACTCTTTAAAGAAATGAAGTTGTGAAACAAGATGTCTAGGTATTCATCTGGTCAGTCTTACAAACATAAAGCCTCCATAAACAGTAAATTTACATTATCAATCATCAAGTAACTCATTACTGAATTTCTAGTATATAGTTTTCACAATATTTACCTAATACTTACACTACTTACAAACCATTACAAATGCATATCCAACCTCTCTCCCATGCTAGATCTACCATCAGTCCAGTGGGTCACTGTGATGTTCCTGGTTGCATCTGCTATTCTACCTTGCAGACAATTACATATCCGTAGAAAGGTTGTTTGATATTCATCATCCTAGCAAGGTTGGCATGTGTAGTAGAGTCTATGAATTTTTAAAGTCTGTTTCTTTGTGAAAATCTAATCGGAAATGAGTTACCTATTCTGGTATTGAAGAAGTTAAAATGTGAATGGAAGTTTTATTTTTCAGAACAAGTTGGATTGCTCTGCTAAAAAAAATTAGTATGTAAATTGGAAAGTTCATGACCATATTCAAATTGAGTTTTATTTTAAAGTTTTTAAAGATTTATTTATTTATTTGAGAGAGAGAATCCACATGGTAGGGAAGGGAAGAAGGGAGGGCAGAGGAAGAGGGAGAGTCTTAAGCAAACTCCATGCAAAGCATGGAGCCCTATGGGGGCTTGATCTCATGAACCTGAAATCATGACCTGAGCTAAAACCGAGAGTCACACATTTAACTGACTGAGCCACCCAGCACCCTCATTTTATTTTTAAAAAAGATTTATTTATTTATTTGAGAGAGAGAGAATGTGAGTGGGAGGAGGGGCAGAGGGCAGAAGGAAAGAGAATCTCAAGCAGACTCCCCACTGAGCCCAGAGCCTAATGTGGGGCTCCATCCCAGGACCCTGAGATCATGACCTGAGCTGAAATGAAGAGCAAGATGCTCAACTGACTGAGCCTGCTGGTGCCCCTGAGACTGAATTTTATAATTTCGCTGTATTGAAATACACTTTTCTTTCATCTATTTTTGTTTTCCAACTTCAGTAAGCTCTAGTTTACACATTTTGGAGAATTTAACTTTTAGATGTTTGGGGTATATAGTTTAATCTTTTCCTTCAACTGTATTAATAGCTTCCTACCTGCAATATTGTGTTGATATAATAACAAAATCTCATAATAAAATTGGTATGTATGATTTAATCTTAATGATTTGAAGGCTGCCTTTCCCCGTAAGTTTTGGTAATTTAAATGCTGCTTGAATCATCATTAATTTAAAAAGGTAAATTTGTTTATATGGGGGAAACTATATGTTAATTTCTCATAATCAAAAAGAAAACAAAACTAAAACCTTACAAATACTACCTCTTTCTATGTTTACTTGTCTATTTTTTTTTCCAGACCAGGCACTTGATTTGATTTTTGATTATTGTCTTTCCTTCAAACAATTAATGAGCTTATTCATTTCGGCTTTCTCAGTGAATAGTATATCCTTCACAAGCAGTAACTGCTCAGTGGATATTTTTGAATACTAGAGAGAAAGGGAGATGGAAAGGAAGGAATGCCAACCTTGAGATTTTATGTCTATGTGAGATGCCAGTGAAGGGTCAAAATGCTTTTTATAAATAATGAGATTTTATGATTGAATTAGAGTTTTTCTGTTTTATTCATCCTTGTGTCCATTTTGCCATTCTAGCACAGTGCTATGTGTATAGTGGACAATCTATTAAGTTTTTTTGGTTTTGCTTTTATGGGTTTTTTGTTTGTTTTAATTGACTAACGTTTGCTCTATTTTAAGTATTATTTCATGTCTGAAATTTTTGGATATTAAGAACATTAAATAGGCCCTTTAAAACTCATCATCAGGGGTGCCTGGGTGGCGCAGTGGGTTAAAGCCTCTGCCTTCAACTCAGGTCATGATCCCAGGGTCCTGGGATCAAGGCTCCCATTGGGCTCTCTGCTCTGCAGGGAGCCTGCTTCCTCCTCTCTCTCCGCCTGCCTCTCTGCCTACTTGTGATCCCTATCTGTCAAATAAATAAATAAATAAATCTTAAAAAAAAAATCATCAATCACCTTATAATGATAATTTTTTTTATTTATAGATACATAGATATAGCTATATATCAAATGATCAGGCTTACAAAGTATTATATGTCAATTATATCTCAAACTGGACAAATTTTTTTTAAATGCATTGCTAAAGTTGTTTGTATTGAGTATGAATGAGATTAGTTGATATTTAAATGAAGCCAACTTTATTTCTGAATCCTTTCAAATATTGAATCTTCAATATTCTTAATGTTTCTCTTAACATTTATGAGGGTTTTGGTTGCAAATAACATAAGACCCACCAAATCGGTTTAACAATTGGAGAAGTAATGCATTGATCCACGTTGATTATGAAGACGCAGAATTTGGGTAGATTTCAGAGACTGCTTGATTTGGGCTCTGGATCCAGTTCTCTGTCGCGTTCACTCACTTTGACTCCAGGCTACATTCTTACATGTAGAAAAATGGCAGTGTTAGCTTCAGAAGTGGTATTTGCACACCAGATTTTCAAGCATAGAATCAAGGGAGACCAAATGTGACCAGTGTTCCCGCTGAAGCCTCTGGCTGGATGGTGATCACGTGCCCACTGTGGACAGTCCCTGGGACTGCAGAGCCGCCCACTCTGATGAGCTGAGCTCACAGATCATCTTTCCTGCAGCTCATTGGAGCACCTGCCTCTCCCAGCACACACAGAGACCACACAGGAATCAGGGATCTGGGGAGAAGTCTAGTGGGAAGTAACACTGAGGACACACAAGGTAGACAGTACGCTCACAGCTTGTTTCTTCTCATGTTGTGAATATTTTCCTACCTTACATTCTTTCACATTTTCAAGGTACCATACATTGAATCTTCTTACAGAAGTTTCTCAAAAACTTCCAAATCACACAGATGTGGGCAAAGCACAATAGTGAAAAATAATATGGAAAACTGGAGCACCTGGGGGCTCAGTAGGTTAAATGTCTGCTTTCAGCTCAGGTCATTATCCTGGGGTCCTGGGATCAAGTTGCACATCAGGCTTCCTGCTCTCTCTGTCTCTCTGACAAGTATATACATAAAATCTTTAAAAAGGTATTGAAAACTATGAATTACTATTAGGTGATATGGAGTTAGATATAATCAAGCCCAGGTCATTCTTATGCAGATTCTGAAAGCTGAAAAGTAACAAGATCTCTTTGCAAACAAACAAAGACTACTATGACTAATTTTCAAACAGATTCACATTTGTGGGAGGGTTGGAAAAATTATTTAGAATATTTAAATGAGTTGCTTACTCTCTTTACCTGCATACATGTATGTATGCGCGGTGAACTGAACATACATATGTAAAGGGTTTCTGTGTATAGTTTCCCTTTATGTATAACTACACACATATATACATTTATATATATATATACACACATGCACTGTAAACGTATATACACATGTGTGTATACATATATATATGTACACACACACACACATATATAAAACATTCCCCTTGAGATATAAGTATTTCTTGGGAGATAGAGTTTGTTGCTTTGTAGTTCTAGGGATCATAAGTTTTACTATTTCAGTTTTTAACATTTATACGTGTCAGTATACATGAGAAAGGCACATGGAAATACTACAGTGAGCTATAAAGTCATGATTACAAGCAGAACTCTAGAGCCTAGCTGCCTGGGACAGAAACCGAGACTCACCTCTTGTCATCCACATGACTATGTCTAAGTCATTCTGAGCTTCTGTCCTTACCTGTATAATGGACATCATCACAGTACCCTTCTCACTTGATTGGTGGAAGATCGATGAAGGTAACTCATATATACACCTAAAAATTATCTACTGTGAATGAATAACATTAGCCAATTTCATATCTAGCAATATGATTAATTTATTACCCAAACAGTGATATGGGAACACTGAATCTCCCCTACTAATCAATTGAAATCCAGATTTATTTTTAATCTTCTGAGCTCTATCTAGTGAGAAATTCAAAAGAGAAAGAGCAGTACAAAACCAGATATAAATAATATGCTACCTCTCATATTTCCCTCCAAAACTGTTCTTTTTCAAAGCATATTTCAAACTTATTTTCTCAATAATAGATGTCTGATGAATTTTTTCCCATATTTTGCCCTCACATGGTACCTACATATATCAGGTGTTGCATTTTTCTTCATCAGACTTGGTAGAAGGCAGCAGTGGGGTCCCCCCTGAGTACTGGAGAACATTGTCCCTGGCCTGCCCCGGCCCTCGCTGCTCACCTCCAGCCAGGGCTCAGTGGGACCATGTCTCCAAGGCTGCACTCTTTAGAAAGAACAGAGAGAGCACCAGGTGTGGGCAGAAGACAAAATCCCATTCTGCTCAATCTATTTGCCCCTCTGTCAAACTGCAGACGGAAAGAAATTCTGTAAGGGATTTTAAAAACAAGCCTCTGCCAAAAACCACAACTTGAAATTAGCCTTATGTTATTTTAAATCAGATTCTTCTAAGGCCTGGCATGATCTAGAGTCAACCTTTAATTAATATCCAGATAAGGCATTTTGTGGTTTTTAAGCTTAGATGGTAAATGTGTGTCCACTTTATTATTTTAAAAAATAAATACACTATTTTGATGGGAGTCAGTACACATTAAATATATAGACACACTCTTACATGTGGACACACACATTATGTGTATGTATGTATTGAGTGTCTATCCCCATTTATCGGAAACCCCTATGTCCTTTCAATTTCTTTTTATTTTTTAAAGATTTTATTTATTTGACAGAGCTCACAAGTAGGCAGAGAGGCAGGCAGAGAGAGAGAGAAAGGGAAGCAGGCTCCCCGCTGAGCAGAGAGCCTGATGTGGGGCTCGATCCCAGGACCCTGAGATCATGACCTGAGCTGAAGGCAGAGGCTTCAACCCACTGAGCCACCCAGGCGTCCCTGTCCTTTCAGTTTCTTAAAAGGTCATTAAGCTTTGCAAACTGTAAAGAGATGCCATAATTTACTAAAGGTATGTGATTGATTATAGCAAATCTAATATTAAACATCAACTTATTAGGTTAAGTCAATGAAATTACTAGTTTCTTAGGTTAAAATATAATCTAATATCTGCAACATTGTGTGGTTCAATGTAATGTCTAGATTGTAGGTCAAAGCCTTCCTGTAGCGAGTTCCCAGGGCTGCACTTTTAGTCCCTTCCCTCATCTCTCTTCCTCCCCACTGTCCGGTCACCTTCTTCCTACTTCCTCACTCCCTGCACTTCCAAGAACTCTCGAGAATATGGCATTTTTCCTACTTTTTAATGTGGAGCACTTTGGAGCACTTGTTAGAAATTTTATTCTGTCTCTTTCTATAGGGCATGGGGAGAAGGCAGGAAGTTGTGGAGATGAGTAGAGGCGAGACACACCTTTTCATAATTTATAGTCAAACTGGCCCCACAAAGGGATTTGGTCTAACCAAAATAAAATATCATTTTCCTGTCTGGAATCATCCCAGATACTTGACACCAGCCAACATTTAACAGTATTAACAGTGTTTCCTTCCAATTACATTATAACTAAGAATTATATTAACATGAACTGCAGATGTTATAATAGAATTTAGTGAGATTCACATAAATTCATGCTCTTTAACTGAGATGGGTTCAGGGATAGAAACTAAATTTATCAAGAGTGACCCTGGGTTACTGTTCCTACTCATACCTGGTTATTCTAAGAACACTGGATTTGTTTTCAGGACAAATGCTTTTCTGAGTTTTATTCCCTCCTGGCCTTGTTTATTATAAAATCAAGAGACACTCAGCATGCTCAGTGCCCATTCCTTATTAATTATTTAATACCAGGATCTTTTTTCTTCTTTGTAACAAGTTTTTCACATTAGTATTCAATCTTCATATTATTTCAACCTTGATATAGAACTGAACCATCATATACAGGGGTTCAGGGATAGAAACTGAATTTATCATGTCAGAATTAACAAGATCAGTGTAAGAACTGTCTGATTATACTTTCGTTCCTGATTATTCCAAGGTGAGAGCTACCTAAAATAACAGTTGTGATAATAGCTGCCTAAAATTTTAACAAGATTTGATATATCAAGTATTACTATTTAAAATACTTAAATTGGTGTTAGCATATATTTATATGGGCTCTCGAATGGTCACATTTTGTTTAATATATGCCTGGTCAGTAGAGCTTAATTCATAGTTTGATTATTCAGAATATGAGTTGTAAAATCAGATCGGCTGTTGTAACTTGACTCTACTAACATAGTAACCCTGTGACTTGGGGCCAAATTACTCAAGCTATTGGGACTCTTTGTTGTCTGGGATTTTGGAAAGACTGAGCTAAATAACAAATACCAGTATTTAGTGCAGAATTATTAATACCTGTTATACCTGTTCAATATTATCTATATCTTTGTTTTGTTGTTGTTAAATTGAGCAGTTTATTTTGTCTTTGTAATCTCTTGCAGGCATACATGGACTAAAGAATTCTTAACTGAAAACCTTTCCACAAAAGTTATTCCAGACACCACTCTGATTACAATTACTAGTTAAAACTATGCAGGTACTTTTTAATAATATATTAAAGATTTCTCTTCATTCTGGGATTTCAAATTAGACCCACCAAATACATAATTAAAACTGAAAACAAAACAAAAATCTATGAAATAAACTGCATGTACTTACACTTATTTTTAAAAAATATTTTATTTATTTATTTGACAGACAGAGATCACAAGTAGGCAGAGAGGCAGGCAGAGAGAGAGGGAGAAGCAGGCTCCCCGCTGAGCAGAAAGCCCAACACAGGGCTCGATCCCAGGACCCTGGGAATGATGACCCGAGCCGAAGGCAAAGGCTTTAATCCACTAAGCCACCCAGGCGCCCCATACTTATATTTTAAGGGGACAAACAAACAGCAGAATTGACTTAATCAGTTAAATCTGCTGGATGACCAAAGAAACAAATTATTCCTGATTATTAAGTATTACTGTATGCAAGATTTATGCAGATAACCATAGATTATTGATGAATAATTTTAAGAAAATAGATTATTTATGAATTTTCTTAGAGCTCATATTCTTTTTCATATTCACCCTTGTATTTTTGAATTCTCCTCCTCACATGTGGTCATCGTTATCATTTTAGGAACTTTATCAAACCCCCTAGGAAAGTGCATATCTCTTTTCAAATAACACCCTGAATTCCAATCATTATCATAACATAACTGGGGAATTGTATTTCTCTCTTCTGAAACATATTTCCTGTTATTCCCACCTATGTAGGTAATATTCATCCTTCAAGGTTTATCTCACATGAAAACTGTGTCAATGTTTTGCTTGATCCACAGACATGATATAGACAGTCTTTGTGTTTTTTTATTGTGTTGCTTTGGAGTTATGCTGCTTATTAGTATTTGGCTTAATTAGAATTTTTAAAAATATATTGTTTAGTCTCTCCCCAGTGTTTTTTAAGTGCCTTAACCCTAAGATGGTGTCTGTAATGTCTCTCATGTTTGATCAATAACCTTGAGCATATGAAAATCACAATAACATTCAAGATTATTACGATTTTGAAACATGCCTTCTTTGTGCCTATGCTTTGTGTTTATTTTTATTTATTTATTTATTTAGTTAGTTAGTTAACAGCTCAGGGGTAAGGAGATCATTCATGAATCCAAAGTGTTGAACAAAATGAATAACTGTAAAAACAAATAAGCCAACAAACTCTAAAATTTGGTAGCTTATTATGATATTATTTCTCATGATTCCCTGGGAAGAATGGAGAGTTCATTGACAAAAGAAAATGTCTTTCAGTTAGACAAGGTTTCCAAAAGAAACTTTTTTTTTAATCGTTTTATATTTTTTAGTTATCAATTCTCTTGATACTTTGGCTTGTTCTAGAATTGGCCCTGACTCTTAAAAGAAACGTTAGCCAGTATGGTTTGGCAGATAGTGATTGGTGTGTCATGGACAGCAGAAATGTCATCGGTGTTTTCAGGATATAGAAAGAGCTGAGTTTCTAGTGGTAACTTGTGAATACCTGTATATAGAGGTTTACAGGATAAAGAACTTTGCTCAGCAGAATGTGCCAGGCAGTAGGGTAGTGAACAAGGCGAATGAAGGTACAGATATATATCCATTGCAGTGTGGGTGAGAGGTATGGAGGTATGGATGCTCAAATGGAGAAGAATTTTCACTGGTGAACAACATGCCCATAAAGCGACTATGTCAGTGGCAGGAAGGGGAACTAGCAACTGTTTTTCCCATTACCAGTAGGAAACTTTGGGAGGAAGAAACTCATCTGAGGAGGATTTGTCTGAAGATTTTGCTTAATACATTTTTAAATCTCCTTTATGGTCCCCATTGATGATGCAGGTACATTTTTCTTCAAGGCTTCTGGAGTCCAATTTGAATGTGTCAATTATTTTTTTTATTTATTTTTTTTTGAAAGACTTAATGGACAGAAACATGTTTCAAGATGGTCCCCCTGAATTTAGGCTACAATAAAAGATACATATTTCATTTCATATTTGAAGATGGCTTACTTTGTTTCTTTTATAAGTATTTTACTTATTTACTTATTTGTTCAAGAGAGAGTGAGCGCATACATGAGAAGTGGGAGGGACAGGGAAAAGCAGACTCCATGCTGAGCCAAGGGTTTAACCATGGGGCTCCATTCCAAGATCGCGACATCATGAGCTGAGCTGAAATCAAGAGTTGGTTACTTAATGTACTGAGCCACCCAGGCACTCTGAGAGCTCACTGTTTCCACGAGCAGTCAGTAGATTTTAATTTCTTTGAATATACTGTCTCTTTATTCTGAAAATGCAAACTTAAGGCTTTTATGACATGCCATAGGAGAATATTGATATACACAAATTTTATATATTACCTACTTGGATAATGCTGTTAGAATAAAAATTAATTTAGGGTGTATTTAAATAAGTTAAATAAAAATGCTAACAAAGAAAAGGAGAGATAATTATATGTAAGAAAGTACTCAGAATGTACCAGACCTCATGGGACTAACGTGTGAGTTTCTTAACGCCTACAATAGGTCAAACTCATAGTTAAAAATGGAAAGTGGACAGTTTATTATCCAGATATTTAGAACAAATAGGCAGCCTAAATGTGTTGCTAACCGCAGCAGATGGAAGGAGAGAGGAACATAGAATACGTAAGAATTTTCTTTGTTGGGGCACCTGGGTGGCTCAGTTGTTAAGTGTCTGCCTTCAGCTCAGATTGTTATTCCAGGGACCTGGGATCAAGCGCTGCATCAGGCTCCCTGCTGAGTGGAAGCCTGCTTCTCCCTCTCCCATTCCTCTGCTTGTGTGCTCTCTCGCTATGTCGCTATGTCTTTCTCTGTCAAATAAATTAAAAAAAAAAATCTTAAAATTTTGTTTCTTTGTTTAGGGGAACTGATGTGAACTAGAGAGCATAACATGACATAATAAAGAATGCTTTGCCTGGTAATTTTTTTTTTTTGAAATTTTTATTTATTTGTCAGAGAGAGGGAGAGAGAGAGAGAGAACAAGCACAGGCAGACAGTGGCAGGCAGAGGCAGAGGGAGAAGCAGGCTCCCTGCCGAGCAAGGAGCCCGATGTGGGACTCGATCCCAGGACGCTGGGATCATGACCTGAGCTGAAGGCAGCCGCTTAACCAACTGAGCCACTCAGGCGTCCCTGGTAATTTTTTTTTAAAGAAAAAAAAATAACACATAGATTCCTTATCTTCATTAGCTCAACCAAAAGTACATCAAGTAAAATTAGATGTAGATACATGCAAATGTTACACCCGGAGCACAGCGACTGGTTTTTCTGAGCACATAAATGCCTCTTTGCAAATGGGATGTCTGCTGGTGTTTTAGATCTACTATGGATGGACAGTGATCTCTGCCCATTTGGAGGGCACAGAGGGCAATTCCCCTTGTTTGAAAACATTAAATATCATACAAAATCTTGTCACCATTATTGAAGATGGATTTAGCTACACTTCCTCCCTCGAACCCTGTAATTCTGCAGTTGTAGATATCATTGGCCAAGACCCATTTTTAGGCAGCCATTACACAATGAGGTCTTTTTTTAACTTGTGTTAAAAATGTGCTTTTTAAAATTTCCTATTCTTCTTTTGGAGCCATAGAAACCAATCCAGCCTCTTTCCCAAGAGAGCTATTCAGAGTTTGAAGTCAGCTATGTATTTTGGTAATTTCTTCCACAAGTTGTGTGTCCCTTTCAAATATGGATTCCTCATGTACTGTCGTTATTACCATAACCAATCATTTCTGCATGTTCCTTTTCTTTTTAAAAATGTACTGTTCTGCTGAAGAGCAGTGACTTCGGAGTCTTTTGTCGATTATCTGTGTGACCTGGGCTTAATTTAATCTCTCTGAGCCTGGATACTCACCTGTAAAATGGGGATAATGACTATACTTACCTCATAAACTTATTGTTGTGAATTTTAGTATAGCACTTATGTGTTAGGCATTATTATTATTTATTATTATAAAGTATTTCTACCCTTATTCTAAATATTCCTTTAGCATGCATGATTTGCATCTGGCATATAGTCAACTCACTTAATATTACTAAAATTTCAACTTGAATCCCCACTCTCACGTCATGGGCATAACTGCTAATCTCAGAGTCCCTTTCTCTGACCTGATTCACTTGAGCTGAGTGTAGAACACTATATTAGTCTATATATTACATTTATTTTTATCACTATCAGCCTGTGGTTTCACCCTAACACATCTGGTTGGATCTTGATATTATCATTTAATGCATCTACGTTTCCTTTTTTTTTCTTTTTCTTTTTTTTTTTTTGAAGATTTTATTTACTTGAGAGAGAGAGTGTGTGTGTGTGTGCGTGTGCACATGCATGGGCGGGGGGAGGGGCTTAGGGAGAGGAAGAAGCAGAGTCCCCACTGAGCAGGGAGCCCTATGCAGGGCTTGATCCCAGGACCTGAGCCGAAGTCCTCAGAAGGACTGAGCCCTCCAGGTGCCCCTTTTTCTTTCTTTCTTTTTTTTTTAATAAAGATTTTTATTTATTTATTTGAGAGAGAGAGAGAGAGCATGAATGGGTGGAGGGGCAGAGGGAGAGGGACAAGCAGACTCCCTGCTGAGTGTGGAGCCCAACACTGGGCTGGATCCGCAATACTGAAACCACAACCCGCATGGAAACCAAGAGTCAGGCACTCAACCCATAAGCCACCCAGGTGCCCCTGCATTTAGGTTTTCTAAAAAATAATTTATCAAAATACATTCATATATATGATTAATATGGTTTCTAAACTTTAATTCAGGTCAGAGATAATAAGAATTGAACTAGGCTAAAGAGATATATATAATGAATGGCCAGGGAGGATTGCATATTGAAATTGTACATATTTTAGGTACTTTGAAAATTATCCTCCTTAAAATTATCAGTCCAGATGTCTTTATAGTCACCAACATGTGCTTAAATAGTTATCATGTTTCTGCAGGAATTTATCAAACACCTTTATGATAAATAACTATTATGAATATCATCTCCATAAGGGCCATTGTACATTTATTTCCTAATCTTTTGACCCTATTTAAGGAGTAAATAAATTCAGTCTGTAGTCACTTATTTTCAATGTATCTGTGCAAGTTTTAAATGTGTATCTTTCCAGATAGTCTTTTAATATCCTTGAAACAAAAAAGTTCTAGAAGCAATATTGGGATTGATTTTAAGACTAGATTGGATATTTGGGTTTCCTTCTTTGAAAGTAATTAGTATTTTCCACTTTCTAGACTTTTAGCAGTTTTATTCTGATTTCTCAACTATCAATATTAGTGGTTCAGTGAAATCTTGACACAGTACTCTCTGAATTTCAAAGAGATGTTGACTGGCCCAGGAGACTACTCAATTCAGAGTAACCTCGTGTTCTGTACACTTTAGCAGCTCCCTGGGGCAGTCAGGGATAAAAGGAATGATTTGGGGATACAGAATCATCAGGAACATTTCACTTCAACTTAAGGACAATGCCATTCTAGAAAACTTGGATACTAAAACCTGGAACTGACAACATAACCAACTTTAGTAATTTAAGTTATTCTAATTTCCAAGTTACTTAAATCCCAAAATACTTCATGACATACCTTATGTTTCCTAAATGTTTTCCTTTTATATGTGCTTCCTCGTGGTTTTCTAGTCATACTCAATGTTCAGTTCAGTTCCCCTGTATATGCTGTCAAGACAGTTGGCCACATGGTCCTTGCCCCTTTTTTTCTAAGACAGGTCTTCTCCCCTTCCCTGTCTCTCTCTCTGCCCCGCTCCACTTTCCTCACTAACTTTGTTACCTGTACTGTTCATATCTTCAGTCACTTCCTTTAGGAAGCCCTCTGTCACTGTCACTTCCCATCCCTCTACCTACCTCATCTCCATTAGGTGCCACTACCGTGTCCTCCCATGGTTCTCCACGTGGCTGCTGTGAACCATTCCCACACATTATTTTCATAGCTAATACACACATCTATGACTCCCTGGATCCTGACAATAATAGGAAAAAAAATAGTAACTATGCTTTCTTAAGTGCTTATTATATACAAGTATGTATAGAAATGTATGTATTTATCAATATGTAAGTGCATAGTTATATATAGATATATGGACATAGATATATATTTATTCTTCTCAACACCTCTATGAAAGACTCATATAAGAAATAATTGAGTGCCTGGGTGGCTCAGTAGGTTAAGCGACTGCCTTCAGCTCAGGTCATGATCCTGAAGTCCCAGGATCAAGTCCCGCAGCAGGCTCCCTGCTTGGCAGAGAGTCTTCTTCTCCCTCTGAACCTCCCCTTCTCATGCTCTCTCCCTCATTTTCTCAAATAAATAAAATCTTTAAACAAAATAATTGAATTAGAAGTTTTAAGTATAACCTGTACAAGATCACACAGCTATCTGTGTGATCCTAGGATTCCCCACACCCAGTAACTATATTAATATCTTTAAAAAATCTTAAAATGAAAAATGGTTCCCAAATGATCAACATATGAAATAATGGTGACTCTTTGGCATTTATTTTCTCAACAAGAAACAAATAGACCCAAGGATATTATACTGGAGACATTCCTGATTTTGACATACAAAAACTCATTTATGCCCAAAATAAAATGCTCAGCATGGAACAGGTGCTCAACATATTTGTTGATGGAACTAGTCATTTTTAGGGGGTGTCCAAAAGAAATGCTTTCAGCTAAGGAGATGGGTGTTCTGCAAACCTCTGTGTTCTAAAATTTTGTCTATCCTTAACCCAGTATAAAAACAAGAGTTGGGGTGCTGGATGGCTCAGTTGGTTAAGCAACTGCCTTTGGCTCAGGTAATGATATCAGGGTCCTAGGATTGAGTCCTGCATCAGGCTCCATGGTCAGCAGGGAGTCTGCTTCCCCTTCTGCCCCTCACTCCACTCATACTCTCTCTCACTCATTTTCTCTCAAATAAATAAAATCTTTAAAATCTCTCTCTCTGCCTGCCTCTCCACCTACTTGTGATCTGTCAAATAAATAAAAAAGTAAAATCTTTAAAAAAATAATAAAAAAAGAGTATAGCATTAATTTTAGTATTTCTAGAATACTACACTATGTGGTAAAGGAAAAACTGCATTAAATGGTGTGCTCTTGGTGACCACTCAGAATCCTGAACTTATTCAACCTTTATAACTCTGAAGGATTTTGATGGAAATATGTATTTATATTGCTGATTTCAAAAGCAGCATTTCATTAGGAATAGAAGGCCCAGGGATTTCAATGTTATGAAAGAAACAGGGTGCATGGGGATATCATTTATCCACTCTCTGAGTATAAGGTGGTTTTTCAGGATGCATGTGTAAGCATCTATAAATACATGTACGCATATATGTACACACATGTATGTATATCTAACATGTGTCACATTAAAGTATTTACAAATTGTACAGATATAAAGTATCAATATAAATGGAGTTTTCCTTGTTGAGTATCCTAGGCTGAACTGCATAAAACTTTTATAACTGGATTGTGTTCACGGAATTTTACCAAAGACTGTTTAATTAACAGGTACGATTTTTATGGGAAAGAAATTTGCCTTAACCTCTAGGCTATGCCATTGTCCCTTTGTTTGTTTGTGTGTGTATGTGTGTAATTTAGGAGTATCCCAGCATATTGTCATTTGGTCTCTTTGCTTTATGTTTCGGTTTAGAAGAGAAATGCATAAGTGGTATATTTATCTCATATCTTGATCATCTGAGAACTGATTCTCATTTTAGAGTCTTAGAGATTCTTAGAGATGTTAATTTAGTCATTAGGAGTATTTATTTTGCTCTTATAAATATGAGTTGTGTGTATGTGTATCCCACAAACCAGGAACTTTCCTACTGTGTGTATGTGTGTGTGTGTGTGTGTGTTTGTGTGTGTACACACATCTGTTTGGACTCCTAGAGTGTGCTTCTATTTTTAAGATGTAGCTTGGCAATCGAAAGCTACTTATTCCCTTAGGTAATTGTAACCGTCACAATGTCAGCAAGGCTTACACTCCCTTCACATGAGACAAGGCATACATTTCATTTAAATTAGTCCTAATTCTGTCACTTCAGCAGTCCACTTGTGTGAGCAATGTTGAAGCTTGGCTAGTCACCCTTGTTTTCTACACTTCCGTTGAGCAAACTGAAACGAACTGTCAGTATCCATGATTAGAGGATGCTGGAGTAGTAGCATAAAGTAAGAATCTCAAAGCCCCCAAGAACGAACTGTAGAAAACAGTAACTAAACATGATTGTTCTCATGCTACAAGCACAGATGGAGATCACAACACGCCGTGGGTTTCAAATGTGAATAGTTTCACCTAGCATAGAAAAAAAAATTTAAAAGTTTATATATAAAGCATATGAAAAAGATTTTAAGGAGAGAAAACTGATTTTCCATATCTGAGAATGGGACCCAAATTAAACCCATCTTTAAAATAGATATTTAAGCTAACAATAGCCTCTTTGATAGCAGCTCTTTCTCTAAATTTGTATTTTGTATAAAGAATGATTCACCATCTATCCACCTTAACAAATCAGACGTTTTCATTATTCTGCACTCCTTTCTAATTGTTATTGATGTGCACACGCATTTTACCATAGCATCATAAATTTGTTTTCATGTTCTATACATTTCACTTAATTTATTAGTCAACGTCTTCTTCCATGTGCCTACAGAGCAGTCACAATATAAATTTAATAATGGGATAGTATTCTGTCAGAAATTCTAACATTTAATTTATTGCATTATTATTGATTCTATGATTGCCCTCTTAAAATAATTCCAAGGACTGTATTTACTAGGTAGAAATGTATAAGCATTTTTGTAACTCACATTGAACACATTTTAAAAGTGACAATATTGTGATTTAGAATGTCACAAGGTCATGAAATTGTGTAAATGACGTATCTTGAAGTCCTCTCTCTATACATAAAATAAAAGCAGAGTTTTCTGCGCCTGAAGCCCTGTGAGCAGTATTTGTCAGAATGGTTCTAACAGACTGAACCTAAAGAGGCTTCTCAGATCTACGAAGTTCTCCTTGATTATCACTGTCAGTGCAATCAAGAAATTAGTAGTGTCTGGGGGACAGAGGCAGGGTATGTTTATTAACTTGACAATTATACCAAATGTAGGCATGAAGTGCTTTAACATTTCTTAATTACTCTAAATCAGAGAACTTGATGACAAGTTATAGTTAGAAATTGGAGAAGAAAAGCTTATATATCTTCATGGGCATATTTAGTTCTTAGCCAGTATCTTAACATTATTCAGCAATCATTTATTAAGTACTTACTATTTACTATGTACAAACATAGCTATAGATTCTGGGGTTGTGCTGATAAACAAGGCAAAGTTCTTACCCATTTGAAGTTGTATCCACTTCCTACTTGCTGAAGAAGGACTAAGAGTCTCTGGACATTGTCAAAATACATTTACTATCAACAGTTTGTTATTTACTGATTATTTTACTGAAGATTTAATGGAAAAGTATGAAAGGTTTTACATGGCACTCCTGCAGGGAAACAATAAAAATCCCTTGGAAAATTTAAAACATCCTGGGGGATTTCTGCTTCACACCAGTATAGTTTAACAGATACTAAATTTTCCCTCCTCCATGACAAAACTAAAAAAATAGGGCTGCCTGGGTGGCTCAGTTGGTTAAGCCACTGCCTTTGGCTCAGGTCAGGATCCCAGGGTCCTGGGATCAAGTCCCACATTGGGCTCCTTGCTCAGCAGGGAGCCTGCTTCTCTCTCTGCCTCTGCCTGCTTGTGCTCTCTCTCTCTCTCTGACAAATACATAAATAAATAAAATCTTAAAAAAAAACTAAAAAAATAAAATATGTAAAACAATACTTCTCATATATTGGAGATCTGGACAGGGATTCCTGTGAGAAAGAAAACATGAATGAGCACAATGACTGCCCTGAGTTGTAGTCTGGAGAGACTTTCCAAGCTGTAGTGTTGAGGCATAACCCAGGTGCAGCCTGGCAATTTCCAAGATTAGGAGATAAAAGTAGGTGGCTAAGAAGACTAAGGCAATGGAGTTCATTTGGACAGAGGACTGGAGAGAAAAGAGCTTCCCAATGAGATGGGTTCTGAGCTTTGTCCTCTCAAAGTCTTCTCTCCACCCCAGTTGTGTTGTATGATCTTTGATTAAGTATAAAGGCTTCCAAACAAGTCACCTAGAGACCACTGCTCTGTTTGGCTGCCAGTCTCTTGTTTCTCTCTTCAGCAATGGTGAGGTAGATACACTTTCCACAGGGAAGAGAAATCCATGGCTTGTTGCCTTTGTCAATAACAAAAAAGTTGGAGACCCTGTTGGAAAATCTGTTGTTATTGGTATCTTTCATGGGAACTACATTAAACCTAACCATGAGAGACTATGGACTCTGAAAAACAACCTGAGGGTTTTGAAGGGGGCGGGGGGTAGGAGGTTGGGGGAGCCAGGTGGTGGGTATTATGGAGGGCACGCATTGTATGGAGCACTGGGTGTGTTGTAAAACTATGAATTCTGTTACGCTGAAAAGAAATGGAATTTAAAAAAAAAAAAAAAAAAAAGAACCAGGGTATCTCTTTCTGTTCGTGATCATGCCAATTCCTCTCAGGTTAGCACCTCTGGTCAACATTCACATATTACCAGTGTCAAACTTGGTGAAATCAATAATCTTTTCCAGTCTCCAAATCAATCTGAATGGTGTCATTCACCTTGATGAGTGGACCAGGATAGTGGATGGTGCCAACATCATGGTCTACCAGATGAGGGACTTCTTTTGTCCCCACAAAGAATTTTCTCACTTTTAACAACTTATAGTTGACCTCCTCGGGTGTAATCTGATGAACAGAAAAGCGACCCTTGGTGTTGCAGATCAGACAGAAATTCTCTTCAGGCTTGACAATGCTGGGGAGATCCATAAAACCAGTAGGGTGGGTTATATCAGTCCAGATCTTGCTATCAATATTAATAAATGCTACATATAGATCTTCTTTACTTCATCTCATGTTGGGGGCTACTTAAGTCTGTTCCTTAGGAAAATGGTGAGAGGGAAGCATTCTCTTAGCTTATGGGGACCAGTAGATAGAGGAGGGACAAACACACTGGTCAGTTTATTCAGTATCCAATGCTTTGGAACTGCTACACACTTCAGATACTTCTTGGGATCATGAGCCATGCCTGTGCTAGGCACAGAGAGAGGAATACCTCTTTCTGGTATCTGAGAAAAGAGAGTGGAGTCCTCTCTAGGTCTTAAGTTGAATATTGACTGGCATAAGCTTGTGAGGAAACTCCCTGAGGCTGTACAAAGAGCCTGAAAAGAACAAAGGAATGCTTCTCAGGGCTCACATGGAACCAAGGATAGTTCATGTTTAAACTAGCCAAAGTGGAAAACTCTAATTTCCAGAATGGGAAAAAAAAAATCTTCATAGGTTAGAGTACTCAGAAGGATATCCTAGGGGTGCCTGGTTGGGGGGTGGGGGAGGGGGGTAGCTCAGTCAGCTAAGTGTCCAAGTCTTGATTTTGACTCAGGTCATGATCTATCTCAGGTCATGAGATGTAGCCCCGTGTCAGGGTCCACACTGAGTGTAGAGTCTCCTTGAGATTCTCTCACCTCCTGCCTGTGCTATCTCTAAAATGAAAAGCAAAACAAAACAACAACAACAAAAGAAGGATATCCTAGTAGTGGTAATAATTAACAGAATGATATTATCTCAGTAGTGGGGAAAATTAGTCCTAAACTGAGCACTACTCTGGACACAGCTAATAAAACAAAATGCCATTTTACAAAGAATCATCCTAGTTCCAAATAATGTGCCTGCTTTCTAGAATAATGCTAAAGAGCATTTAGAAGAATATAAAATCATCCATGATTCAGCAAGGTGAAACATGATGTCTGGCATTCAATGAAATATATTGATATTCAAAGAAGTAAGAAAATGTAACTCATAATATAGTAAAAAAAATAACAGAAATTTACATGTAGATTATAAATATGATAGAAGTAGCAGACAAGGATACTAAAGAGTTGGTGTAATTATATTCCAAATGTGCAGGATGGTAGAAAAAACTTGAGCATGGCAAATATGAAATGGAAAATACTTTGGATGAGATTGGAAGAAAGAGACTGTAAAATAGAAGTCCAGAGAAACTGAAGACAGAATAATAGAAACTATGTGAAATGAAACAGTGAGGTAAAATACTAAAGACACAATAAAGAAAACATCAGTGAACTCATAGGATAATAACTAGTGGCCATTTATAATTGCTATACCTGAAAAAGGAGAGACAGAAAAAAATATTTTATGAAATAATGTCTGTAAATTTTCCAAATTTGAATCTTACACCAATAGATTCAAGAAGTTCAAGAAAATGCCAAGTGTGAGGAACACAAAATTGCAACAAGACATATACTGAAATTCCTCAAAACCAAGGGTAAAAATAAGCCTAAAAACAATCTTAGTAAAGCAGGTAAAGATAAAATGACAACAAATATCTCATCTGACACAATATAAGCTGGAAAACAATGGAAAAAAAAAACAGTGGAAAAAACAACAACAACAATGTTTAAAATCCTAAAACACGTTTAAAATCCTGTGTTGGTGGCTCAGTTGGTTAAGCCTCAGACTCTTGGTTTTGGCTCAGGTCATGATCTCGGGGTCATTAGATTGGGCTTCGCACTAGGTCTAGAGCCTGTTTGCGATTCTCTTTCTCTCATTCTCCCTCTGTCCTTCATCTACCCTCCCCTATCCTCTCTTGCTCTCTCCCCCTCTCTAAAAGAAAGAAAAAAAAAATCCTGAAAAAAAAAAACAACTGCTATCTATAGTCTGTACTCTTAGGAATATCTTTTAAAAATGAAGTGATTAGGGGTGCCTGGGTGGCTCAGTTAAGCATCTGACCTTTTTTTTTTTTTAATTCTTTTTTTTTTTAGAGAGAAAGAGAGAGCAAGTGGTGGGGAGGGGCAAAGGGAGAGGGAGAGAGAGAATCCAAGCAGGTACCATGCCCAGTGCAGGGCCCAACACAGGGCTCAATCTCAGGACCCTGAGATCCTGACCTGAGCCAAAATCAAGAATTCACTGCTTAACTGACTGAGCTACCCAGGTGCCCCTAAGTGTGTGACTCTTGATCTCAGGTCAGGTCTTGATTTTAGAATCATGAGTTCAAGCCCTGCTTTGGGGTCCAGACTGAGTGTAGAGCCTTCTTCAAAAAGAAAAAAAATAAAAATATATATATGTATATTTTATATATATAAAATATATTTTTATATTTTTTATATAATATGAAAAATTATGCTATCTCTAAATATATATATATATGTATGACTAAAGACTTTCTCATCAGTAGCAGATCTATGTAAAAAACAAATAATAAATGTTTAAATACACCTTTCAAGTAGAAGGATAAAAACACTGTAGAAGATATAGAAGTCTGGATCTGTACGATGGAATGAAAAATATGTGGGAAATGTATTAGATTTTCTTGCTCTCTCTCTCTCTCTCTTTCTTTTTTAATCTCTTTGACAACTGACTCTGAAGTAAAAATAATGAAAGTGTACTGTGGCTCTTGTACAGATAAAATATGTTTATGTAAAGTATGTGAAAAAATGTGACAAAGGCTGAAATGGGGAATTGTCAGTATACTATAATTACTGTAATACTGTATGTGAAGTGGTAAAATGTCACTCAAAAGTAGACTGTGGTAAAGTAAAGATGTATTATATAAGCCCTATTAGCAGGTAGATGGATAAACAAGTAGTGATATAGACATACAATGGACTATTACTCAGAAATTTAAAGAAAAAAACTACTGATATTCAGAGTAACATTAAATGCATCTTAAAATAATTCCATTAAGTGAACGAAGCTAAACAAAGAAAATATACTAATTTCATTCATATGCAGTTCTAAGAGAGTACAAACCATCCCACAGCAAAGCAGGTCAGTGGCTGTCTGGGGAAGTACGTAGGGGATGTCTACGTGAGCAACTGGAAGAAAAAAGGAAGGGGGGGTTCCAAAGGACCCCGAGGGAACTATGGAGGTAATGAATGTAATCATTGTCTTGATTGTGGTGGTAGTTTCAAGGGTTATACATCTCTCATCATCTACCAAGTGGTAGCTTTAAAGTAGGTACAATCTAAGGTGTATCAATAATGTCTCAAAAAATATGTGAAAAGCCAAAAAACAAACAAACAAACAAAAAACAACCAAACAACCAGGGCTCAGTTTTTCCTTCCATACTTTTTTCTAGCCTGCCATGTTATCTTTCTACCAAGCATGGCCTAGAACAAATTGTCCTGAATGTACTTATTATACATAAATATATATATATATGCACACATAAAACATAATACATAAATTATACTCCATATATATAATGGGTAAGCATATAAAATATTTATGTAATATATACATATGCATATAAAATACATTTCATATAATATATACATATATACATATAATTATATATTATAGAATATAGAATACATATTATATGCACCATAGGTGCATCTATGATGTTTACACATATACTAAATACTATAGCATATGTATGTACGTATGTGGGGATATTTTATATAAGTATATACACACAAAGACACAGCCATACTATGTTGTGATCTTAACAATTTTGACATAGTTCTTCATGGGTAAGCTGCTTAAAGAGTTATGTGAACCCACGTTAATAAGTTTATTTTACTGTAGACTCACAGGAAAAACTGTGAAAAAAACACATTGATTCTTTGTTTGCTAATGGGCAATGACCAAAAGTTCTCTACTTACATCACACACACATACATGAAGTATATGTGTAGTGTAGCCAATATTATCTGGTACTAGGCTTCTAGCACAACTTGACTTTATCAAACATAGATGAAATGTTACTTTAAATATTCCTAATCTACAAATTAACACTACCTTTCCTATGTGTTTGCAAAAGTTACAGAAGTTGTAACACATTGTCTCAGAATTGGTTGCTCTTTCTGACTGTGGAGAATAAATTATCATTCATTAGTGCCTTCCTAGTGGTCCCTGAGGTTGTTAAAACTTTTCTCACCTCCTGGGTAAGGAGAATTGGAATTAAAGGCTTTATTGCTATTCAGAACTTGACCTCAATAGAAAAATAACATAATTTTAATACCCAGAAGAAATGACCTCTTACTTCCAAGGTTTCCCTTGTGAACCCCATCAGTAATATTATTAGCATTATTTTGTCTTTTAAATGTTTCAAAGCATCTCACCGTCTTTTGCATCTTTGCATCGCGACTGATTGGAAAGGGACCAGGCCCTTTTTATTTCTGAATCTTCATATAGATATAACAAGGCTACATGCTTTCCAAAATTTTTGTACCCCTGTAGTTCATTAATGAATATGGGGAATCAGAGGGGCCACCAAAAAACCTGTTATAGCGTTGGTGGTATAGTGGTGAGCATAGCTGCCTTCCAAAAAACCTGTTATATTTTTCCAGACCAATATTATTCCCTTCTGTTCTTACAATAGCTAAGTGCAAAAAAATTGAACAAAAAGTGACTAAAGTCACTAATACTTTCTAAGTGTTTTGGGGCCTTGGAGTCAAAGATACACTGACATTCTAAAATCTGTGCCAGTTCTTCTGTACTGCTAAACATTTAGAGCTAGCATTACTGGCACTTTATTTTACAAACACATTTATGAAGGATCAGACCCCAAAAGAGTGCAGTGTAAAAGACAAACTGATCTGCATAGAAAAATTGAAGGGCATTAAATTGGAGGGAATAATTCTAGCAACCCAACTAGAGTAGGGTCCTGTAAGGAGTGGCTGGTTATAGCCTATAGCCAGTAGCTGCTAAAGGATTTTTTTTTTTTTTTAAGGTTGAAAGATAGTCATTTACATCTCAGTGTGAATGAGCTTAATGACTTCTTTTTTTTTTTTAAGATTTTATTTATTTATTTGACAGAGATCACAAGTAGGCAGAGAGGCAGGCAGAGAGAGAGGGGGAAGAGGGCTCCCTGCGGAGCAGAGAGCCTGATGCAGGGCTCGATCCAGGATCCTGGGATCATGATCTGAGCTGAAGGCAGAGGCCTATAGGACTCACTGAGCCACCCAGGCATCCCTGATAAAGGAGTTAAACACAGTGTTGCTTACTTTTCACTTTTACATCACCTATGTGCTGTATGATAAACAAATCTCTCAACCCGAAAGTCTTCAGTCAAATGCCTTGCATGAATTGTTTTGGGAAACAACAATGAACACTTGTTAATTTCCACCAAGAGTTGCCACGGAATAAAAGGAAGAAAATATTACAGGAGATAAAATGTTAGTGAGATCTAGAAACTCAGACCCAAAGTGGCCATTAAAATGTAGTCCTTTGGCTCCTGGGTGGCTTAGTGGGTTAAGGCTTTGCCTTCAGCTCAGGTCATGATCTCAGCGTCCTGGGATTGAGCCCCACATTGGGCTCTCTGCTTAGGAGGGAGGCTGCTTCCCCCCTTCCCTGCCCCCCTCTCTCTGCCCGCCTCTGTGCCTACTTGTGATCTCTCTCTGTCAAATGAATAAATAAAATCTTTTAAAAAAATTAATCCTGGAATGATATGCAGGGATTTTAGTTAGAGTGTGGATAAGGAGCTCAACCCAGCTGATTTCATTAAAATGGTCAGGAATACCTGCTTTATATGCAGACTACTATATACAAATTTCACTAATTACTTGTACTTCAGTGCCCATGTATGGCTTGCCAAAATAGCAGATCTCAAATGAGAAAATGAATATCATCAAGATCCCTTAATCACTCCCCATAAGGAGGAAATAGCATCCAACTTCTGCCCAACCCAGCACAAAGATCTTGGGTCAAAGCAGCCCTTACTCCTTTCTTGCTCACTGTTGGGATGGTTAGGCCAATATTTTATCACTTTTTTTTTTTTTTTTTGGACCCTGGAACTTTTCAGGAAAATTTCCCTTTAAAACCTTACAGCCCCTATAAAGGGAGACTAGAATTATGGGGATAGCTAAGGAAAGCAGGGAGACCAAAAATACCAAACCTGAAAGAAACAAATCCTGAAAACATCCTGAAGACCCTAGAGACTCAAGACATTATTTTTTAAAAGATTTTATTTATTTGAAAGGAAGGGGTAGAGCAAAAGGAGAGGGGCAAGCAGACTCTGCACTCTGCACTGAGAGCTCAATCCCATGACCGTGACATGACAACCTCAAGCTGAAATCAAGAGTTGGATGCTTAACCCACTGAGCCATCCAGGCTCCCCAAGACATCATTCTTATTACAAACAAGCCAGGACAGTCAATGAAAAATATTAGTTAGTTTTGCTGGGTGTTATGAGCCACAATTTAGCATGAAATTCAGAGAACCTATTTCATACATCTTATGGTAATTAGTATGGGAGGTGAAAGATGGTATTCAACAACTTCCCACCTTAAAATTGTGAAATAAATTAGAGTTGTCATCCTGGGGTAAAAATGCATATTCAGAAATGTTTGACCTGGAATCTAATATCAAAGCCTAGATCCCCTAAGATGTTCAAGTGTATATTTTTCATGGAGAGAGAGAATGCTTTTTTCCCTATAACTTAAAAAATATATTACATTTTTTGTTATTCTTTCTTTGTTGGCTTGTTTTTAGCACAGAATAACATCAGGAATCAGGTCTATTTTATTTTTTTTATTTTTTTTAATTTTTTAAAAAAATTTATTTATTTGTCAGAGAGAGATGGAGAGAGAGCAAGCGAGCACAGGCAGACAGAGTGGCAGGCAGAGGCAGAGGGAGAAGCAGGCTCCCTGCCGAGCAAGGAGCCCGATGTGGGACTCAATCCCAGGATGCCGGGATCATGACCTGAGCCGAAGGCAGCCACTCAACCAACTGAGCCACCCAGGCGTCCCAGGTCTATTTTAAATTCCAAGTGACTAGCCTGAAATGTGTATGGTTCTTTTTTGTAAGGTGTTCTGTATTCTATTTCTGGAATGCTCCAGCCCACAGATATATAGCATCATAGGTATATTGCCTTCTTTGCTGTATAGACCCTGGAAAATGGTCTCCATTTCCCTGTTTAATTTTTATGATAACTGAATTTACTGTAAAGGAGTAAAGGTTTTAAAAAGGCATTCAGTCATGTATTTCTACTGCAGGTATAAGATTTAATTGTATAGCTGTTTTTCTAAAGCTCGTTTGTCATTGCCAATAACATCTTCCTAATAGTGGTTTGCCAAAAAACATTTCGTTTTTATTATTTAATTTACTTATGGGAAAAAAAAATTGGGCTGGGTATTACTTATCTTCCTTGATAATATACATATTGACTCAAACCAGAACCACAAATTACAATGGAATTCCAGAAAATATCATAGGTCGTAAGTTCAACAGCACTAATTTTGTTTATTGGCCCTCAACGGAGGTAGTTCACTTATTGGCACCTTTGTGAAATAGTGTCCATCTCATTGAGGGAAATTTATGTATTCATATGCTTTAAGGACTATTGAGTAAATCATCTAAATAAATTATTTCACAGATGTCAGAATCTTTCATACATTCCCTTAATTTATTAAAATAGACTCAATGAGATAAATTATTCTGGTATTTTTATTCTTACATTATAGGTTATAGGGCTAAGGTACAAATTAAATTTACTGGGCACAGTGTGCCTAGCTAGTCAGTGACAAAGATGATAGTAGAACATAATGATGTTCAGGTGAGTAGTCCAATGTACAAATACAGAAAGGAGGGTCATTCATAGTAAAGTAATTAAATAGAAGAATAGAACATTTTCTAGGAAGTGGAAAACAAGAAGAGCAAAGGTCATAGGACAAAGCCCTGCCATAAGACTAAAACAACCAGTTGTCAGAGACAAAAAGACCATTACCACTACTGTGGTCATGGCAGCCTTTTTGCATTCATTATCCCCAGATAGCATCACCTCACCTCTGGGCCTAATGCACGTCAGGGTGGGGACTGACAATCAACATATTGGTAGTATGGCGTTTTCTCCTTAATCTCTTTGTTGTAAGGAAGCCTACTGACTTCATTTTCACTTGACAACCTGGTAATTTTTCTTGTAGGATATTTTTTGATTTGTCTGATTATTTCCTCTTGGTATCTTTTACCTCGTTCCTTCATGCCCTCAATTTCCTATAAATTAGAAGATAAATCTAGAGGCTAGATTACATTCAGGTTATGTATTTTTGACAAGACTATTTATAGATCATATTATGCACTAAATAATTCATCTCAATAATTCATCTCATTCATACACCCATATCATGTCATCCCACTAGTGGTAAGGTTTTATTACTTTCTTAAGGAGGCAATATGAAATATGTTCACTTTAAAATAAGTTTTTCCATAGATATTAGCAAGAAGACTGTGCTGTTTTACCTTGTTACCTTATAATTGTCCTGTCCCTAAACCTAACCAATGACTTGATAAGTGGTTACAAAATGGTGGTTTTTCTAATTCTGTCATTCCATCTAAATGTTAGTTGGCATTCTTCTAAGAAGTACCTTCTCTCATTAACTATGGATTAAATGCAGTTCTTCCTAAGAAATAGTAAAAGCTTATTTTTTCCCATGAACTATCTATTTTTCTGTTTCATGTTTTCGTTTTTTTTTTTAATTTTTTAAATTTATTTATTTGTCAGAGAGAGAGAGAGCGAGTGAGCACAGGCAGATAGAGTGGCAGGCAGAAGCAGAGGGAGAAGCAGGCTCCCTGCCAAGCAAGGAGCCCGATGTGGGACTTGATCCCAGGACGCTGGGATTATGACCTGAGCCGAAGGCAGCCGCTTAACCAACTGAGCCACCTAGGCGTCCCCCATGTTTTCGTTTTCTTCCTCCTCTTCCTCCTCTCCCAACACCTGCCATGTTTTTATATCATCACTATGAACTCGTGGATTTGTATTTTTCCAGTTGATTTACTCCCATTTACAGCCACTGCATTTCCAATCAATTTTTCATTTAAAAAATGTGTCCTTTAGTTCACTCATTAAGAGTACTTGGGTGGGGGCACCTGGGTGGCTCAGTGGGCTAAAGCCTCTGCCTTTGGCTCAGGTCATGATCCCAGGGTCCTGGGATCCAGCCCCACATCAGGCTCTCTGCTCCACGGGGAGCCTGCTTTCTCCTCTCTCTCTCTGCCTAATTGTGATCTCTGTCAAATAAATAAATAAAATCTTAAAAAAAAAAAAAAAAGAGTACCTGGGTGTGTGTTATTTTTCTACAGTACTGCTGTGGTGTACTTCAGCGAGGATAGGTCAGTTTTACAAGAATCACCGTGCACCATTTCCATATGCACATTCCGAACATCTGTTACGTTGTGAAAATTTCCTGGACTTTTAAGTTCTGTTCCTTTTTGGGGTGGGGAATTTTGTCCTTTTCTTTGATTCCCCTTATCTCCTTCTTTGCTTCATTTTTGGTCTTGGCTCCTTCTTATCTGTCCTTTTCCGTACATCCAGTTGTGCTATTCTTGGCAACTTTTGTAGTTTAGTCATGAATTCTGAGTAGAAATGATCATTTCCTTCAATTTTCTCAAGGTCTGTTTGGCTTCTATTTTAATCTCCCTATTATTTCTATTTTAATATTTAAATATTGGATTTATAACCAAAGATTCCCCCTTTTTTTTTTTTTAATTTATTTATTTGTCAGAGAGAGAGGGAGAGAGAGAGCGAGCGAGCACAGGTAGACAGAGTGGCAGGCAGAGGCAGAGGGAGAAGCAGGCTCCCTGCCGAGCAAGGAGCCCGATGTGGGACTCGATCCCAGGACGCTGGGATCAAGACCTGAGCCGAAGGCAGCTGCTTAACCAACTGAGCCACCCAGGCATCCCCGCAGATTCCCTTTTTAAATTATATTAATTCATGTGGGAGAAAGTGTATTTTCTTGTTTTGTTTCGTTTTGTTTTTTTGGGTCGTTTTGTCCAACAGTTTAATTTTTCTCACTTGTTTTGTTTCACCATTTTTCAGTTCCTTTCAGTAAAAAGGTAATACAAAAGGATCTACTAACCTTTCCCCGCCGCTACGTGGCCAGTGGGGTCAGACAGGGTCTGTGCTTGGTGTTATCTTCCTGGAGCTGGCTCGCATGCCCCAGACGTTTTTGGGCGCCGCCATGTCTGATTGCACGCATGCGTGCTGGTGTTCACTGGGGTCTCCATCCAGGGGCCCATCCAGCTGTGCTGGGCACGGGCGGGGTTGGTGCGCCTCCCCGCCCTCCGGGAGGCATTCAGGCACCTGCCAATGACTTCCTGGTATCCGCTCCGCAGGGTCCCTCTACCTCATTAGCCACTGCCTGCAAGCACCTCCCGTGCACCCGTCTTCCCAGCCCATGCAGCCCCCGCAAGTGTGTACTCCGGACGTGCACCTTCCCCAACCAAGCAGTCTACCGGAAGTGTCTCCACACAGAAGTGCCTCCTCTGGAAGTTCTACCACCCCGGAAGAAGGCTCCCTGGAAGCGGCTCCCCGGAAGTGTCCACCCCAGTGTGTTCCCTGCCCTTAAGTGGGAACCCGGAAGTGCCCTCTCTGGAAGCGCTCCCACCCTGCAAGAAGGCACCTGGAAGTGGGCACCCAGTAGAGGGCTCCTTGGAGAGAGACCCTGTTCTGCCCTTTCCTGTATCCCCCAGCCATCCACTCTGCCCCCTCTGCAGGTGTTTTACCAGCTTCTGTTGGGGTTTGACTTCCCTTCACTGCGCAGGACCCCTGGCTCTCCTTCCCCAGGGACAAGCTGAGAGCGGCTTCTGGTAGTCTCTGGTAGTCACATCTGTAGGAGATGTGAATAATTGAGCTGCATGCCCTGCTCATGGTCTTAGTTCTCCCTGGCTTTCCGGTTTCTGCTGGGGAGAGAGCTCACCTGCTCCTGGGGCACCTGACCAGACCTCTGTGGGGCAGCTGCAGGTATCCTTCCAGCTTCTGGGTCTCAGTGACGTAGTGATGTGGCCCCTAGGACTTGAGTAGTGCTCCTGTGGACCCTTCTCCCTGGGGTTCTTCCCGTGTCTCCGGCAAGGCTGCTCAGCCACCCCTTCCCGGATCTGAAGCTGCTGTGTGCAACTGCAGGGAAAATCCTTTATCCTACTACCTGCCTTTCTTTGAAATGCTCTCTTTCATACCAAGCTCAAGGAAGACTTCGGGCTTCCAGGTCTCCAGATATCCAGTGAAAATTGTGTGAATGCCACTCTCTCATTTCTGCTTGTATTTCCTTCAGAGGGATTCTACTAACCTCCAAATCTGTCCTTTCTTTAGTACCAATTCTCCTTTGGCCAAAATTCTTCCTTCTCCCTTTGGGTTCACCTACTCTGGGTACACAAGGCACACGCTTGTTTTCAGCTTTCCGCTGCATGTTTATGTGTCTGTGTAATACAGAATGCAGTTGTAATTATCCCCGTGTGATAGTTGAGGTGACAGTGGTACAGAGCTTAAATGATCAGCTCGTGATCACTTCTCTAGGATTCAGAACTGTAGCGAAAATTCAGATACTATGGGGCTTTTTCTGTATACCAACCAACCTGCTTCATCTGATTAGTAGGAGGACAGAACCAAGGTGAAGGCTTGGACAGACTGGGGTTTTCTTGCTGGTTCTGTTATTCACTAGATGACTTGGGCACATTACTCACCCAAAGATAGTTCATTTGTAATGTTATAATGCTTTTTTTTTGTAACTTAAATTTTAATTAAAATGATAGCTTGAAACATAAAACAATTTCTAGAATTCAGCTGTTTTTATACTAATGGCAAGTATGTTGTGCATACTCAATATTTGATATGTGTTAGGTATTATCATTGTCAAACAGCCTTGAGTCATGGCTGAACAGGAGTATGCTAATACTGACAACTTCTAAGATGATTTACATCTTTTAGATAAACAGAAGAAAGTGTTATCAAATAGCATTAGTTTTTACATGTCATTATATTATTAAATATACCTCATTCTTTGTTCTTCATCTTAAGACAGTATCTTCTTTGGAAATGTAGAATTCTTTAGCTTTTATCCTTTATGATGCAAAATGACCTTGTGATAATTATGCTTATTCTTAGTGCTTCCCCCCGCCCCCCGCAAAGATTTTATGTACTTATTAGAGAAAGGGGAAGAGAGAGATCAAGAGCAGAAGCAGAGCAAGGGACAGAAGGAGAGGGAAAAGCAGACTCCTTGCTGAGCAGAGGGCCCAACACAGGGCTTAATCCAGGACCTGAGATCATGACCTGAACAGAATACAGAGGCTTAACTGAGGGATCCACCCAGGTGCCCTCCTAGTGCTTTTAATAATATTTTTTTTTAAAATGTTTTTAAATGCATTTTGACATGTTAAGGGTTTGTAAATTTGAAAGTCAGTGCTTTTCTGTGCATTATTAATGCAAACAGATCTCTGACTCAGAGAAAAACCAGTACTTGTGTAACTCATTGCTTACCATATAATATTGTCTCATGATTATGTTGTGACTTCAGCAAATTTGAAATAGGCAAGGCTTGTTCCAAGACACAGTTTCTCATGTGTTTTACTATTTTAAATGTAATCTATGTGGAATATGGGCATGGCTACCTACATCAGAGCTCAGGTCAGTAAAACTTTTCTTTTAAAAAATAAAGTGTTTTCAGTTTTGGAGGCAATGTCATGACATTTTTAAAGCAAAAGCAGCCATTGGATATGTTTAAAAGAGTAATTGTGGCTATTTCTTTACAAAAACAAGCAACCACCTAGATATGGGACCTAGGCCATAGATTGTAGACTCTGAGAAAGGAAAGTTGACTTCTCTTTGGATGAGAGCTGATAAAGATGTCAGGGATGAGTATGTGTGGAGTGTGAGACTAGGGAGGGGTCAATAGGTATTTAGTGACATTTTAAGTTCAGGGAACACTAGAGAACAGATATTTGTAAGGGGACACTGATGTCAGGTGAAACACGTATATACTTTTGTTTGTCAATGGAGTGAAAGCAAAGATGCATATGTATGGTTAGAGGTTTTCAGAAATCAGAGTAAAATTATCTATTTAAGAAATTTGCTTGAGTTTTCACTTAGACTGCGTTGATAACATACACAGGGAGATAAATTAGTTGTGTTGCTAGAAGCAGCATCTATACGTAATTTGCAAAACTGAAGGTTTAGCTTCAACACACGTGCATAAGAATGATTTTATTTTGTAATCTATTAAATAATAGGTGTGAAAAATCATTTTTATCTTGTGGCTAATCTATAAAATTACATTTTTACTATTTACTTACAGGGTTATGTACTATATAACAAGGAGAAAATCAGATTGATTTTGTGGCTATAACCACATGTTCTTTTATAGTTTGAGGGTTTTTTTGTGTTTTTTTGTGTTTTTTTTTTTCTTTTCTATGTAACACAGCTATATTGTAGAGGAGGCCTATGTAAGTGAATATGGGATTAACAGACTTTGTCTACTTGAAAGTTTTTAAATTGATATAAACAAAGCAATCATTTTGGAGAAAGATTACAAAAAACAAAATAGTTTCCTTTTTTTTCTTTTTCATGTCTGAGATAATAATTGTTTGAAAATATTGGTACAATTTTTCAATGAGGGAGAAGGAAAACACAAGAAAAATGCTCTTCTCTTTTTATTTATATAAATTGTGGAGTAATAGGATTCTTTGATATGTTAATTATACCTCTGTGTTTCAGCCTTCAAGCTTCACAGTAATTTGTTAAGTATTATTTTAATCCATTGAAACAGATAGTACTGGAATTATTTTAAGTATTATTTAAGTATATTATTTAAGTATATTAAGTATAATATTTAAGTATTATTTTAATCCATTGAAACAGATAGTGCTGGAATTTGATTTGGTTGCTGTTGCCAAGAAAGGTTTCTGAAACTAATGCAGAGAATTCATTATAGAACAATTAAGAAATGGATGAATGATGTTAATAGTGAGTAAAAAATTTTGAAAAAATGATCCCCATCCAGAATCCACATGATTTTTCTGAAACATCTTTAATGTGTATATTTAAAATAAGATGGTCTATGTGATAGGGTTTTAGAATATAAGTGAGGTTTGGTGGGGTGAGGTCCAGAGCCCATAACCAAGAATTCTTAAGATGTCTCTGTTGCAAAAGGGTGATTTTATTAAAGCACAGGGACAGGACCCGTGGGCAGAAAGAGCTGGCGCCCCAGGGTTGTGAGGGGTGGCTGATTATGTGCTATGGGGTTGGAGGAGGTAAGGGAAAAGAAGGCCTTCAAAAGAACTTTCTTACACTAAGGAGGACCTATAAGATGCCAGAGGCCTTGCCATTACCAGGTTAAGGTTGTTTTTCCTTCTAGCAAAGCATTAAATTAAGATAGTTGGGTTCTTCCTGCAGGAACATTACACCCTGCCTGCTTCAAGTATGTGTCAATGGGCTGCAGGTTGTAAGGACATTTAATTTTATCTGCATTTCCTTCTGGAAGCTAGGTTATTAATAGAAATGTTTTGTTCTTGTATGTTGCTGAGATATTTGTAAACTGAAGGAGACTTGGGTTGTGATCACTATCAGTTAACCCTTTGTTTGTCCTCTAGGGCAGCCAGGAGTGCCTGAGGAATGTCACATATATCCCATCTGGGGAGTGGGGGAGGGGGATGGGGGGAGTCTCAGGTTCTGGCTGTCCTCAGCTTGCCTTTTGCTTCTTCATCATATGTACTTACATATGTATGAAAAACATTCATAATGATGACGTTTTAGAATATAAGTGAGGTCTGGAGCCATTGACCAAGAAAGAATTCTTGAGATGTCTTTGGTGCAGAATGGTGGTTTGTTAAAGCTGCGGAACAGGACTGGTGGGTAGAAAGAGCTGCTGCCCCCGGGGTTGTGAGGAGTGGTCCATTACAAACTTGCAAGTTGGGAGGGGGTCAGGGATGGCCTAAGTCTCTAAGGAATTTTGGAAGCAAGGTTTCCAGGACCTCGAGGGGCTAGCTGTTGTTGGGAAAAGATCATTTATTACCCTCTAATAAAACCTTAGTCATGAGACCCTTCAAATCTATATTGGTGGGCCATATGCTTGGGGGGTGATTGCTAACATGTATCTTGGGTGGGGGGGTTAGAGATAAAGGAAGTTTCCGAAGGAATTTTTGTATGTTAAAGTAGACCCACAGGATACTGGTTGGGGGTGGGGGATGGTCAGGATAGGATTGCGTTTTGTCCTGGGAGAAGTACTAAGGTGGAGGCAGTTGAGTCTCTAGAGGAATGTCATTCTGCCTGTTTCAAGGACTTGTCAGTGGGCTCTAGGTAGTAAGGAAATTTAATAACTTTTCTTCTGCCTGTTTCCCATATCAATAAGACATATATATGTCTTAAATACGTTAATCTCTAAATTAGTAGCCCTCTATATTGCTCAAGATTGTGTGAAGAAACAAAATTATTTTAGGGCTCATCTACCCTAACCAACTTCTTTCTTTATAATCCAAAAAAGCTTAAATGAAATGTGATAATATCCTTGAACCTAGTAACAAGTATCTTCACTTTAGAAGGTTAACAAGTCACAAGATTATAAAAAAATCCTAAAAGGACTAAAAATGAAATGAATATATATATATATATATATATATATATATATATATATATATACATATATATATATATATATGTTAGAACATGCAAATAGAGCAGAGCATCTATTTAGAAATAACATGGAGGACTCCACAGGCCCAGCAGTGATCTGTAAACTGGCCCTTCGGAAATGCTGCTTTCCTGAGTAGAGGCTGCAGGCTGGGTGTGCTGGTAGGTGCTGAGCACACAGTGACAGATCAAGGCTTCAGCTGGCCATAGAAGTCAGTAGGATAACTAACTCCAGTAGGACTACCAGTAAGAGTGTTTTAAGAACAGTGTAACAGGGCCTAATGCTGACAGGCACTGAATAGAGGGTAAGCAGGTGCGATGTGCAATGACCAGTAAGTATGTGTTAGACTATGTGCTTTTGAAGAGGAAGCAGAAGGCTAGCTGAGGACATCCTGCAACCTCTCCCCCCACTCCAACTTATGGGTGGGATAGGTGTGACATTCTTCCAGAAAGCTCCCCACTGCATTTATGTTAATGCCTTGCTAGAGGGGAAAACAACCTTAACTTGACAGGGACAAGGTCTCAGGTATCCCCTGTCTTCTTTAACATATGAAAATCTCCCAGCTCCCAAGTATGTAATTAGCCACCTCTCAGAACCCTGGGGCAGCAACTCTTTCTGCCCACAGGTCCTGTTCCCATGCTTTATTTAGCACCAAAGCCATCTCAAGAATCCCTTCTTGGCCATCAGCTCCAGACTTACCCCATCTAGGCTCACCTATATTCCAAAACCCCATCACTTTCACAGACAGTCTTACTGGAGTTACAAAGAGCCAAAGAGAAAGGGCATGTTTTCTATCTTCTAGATCTCTGTAAAAATTGAATATGCTAATGCCTGGAAAGATAATAGCTGAGGTAAGTGGGCGCTCACAAAATGTTAGAAGGTGTTACATCTGCCTTATGGGTTGTTACTGTTTGTCTCTTTTTTGCCTGATATAGCACCTCTGTGTAATAGCTATTCAGTTTAGTAGTCCTTAATAAAGAAACTGGAATCCTATAGTAATGCGTTTTAAATTACCCAGTCTGCAAGGAAAAATAAATACAGACCATTTTGCATATTTGTATTTTCGTGATCTGTTGGTAATTGTGACTAGTTGCTCATACAGTTGTACCTCGTTATACACAGCAGATGAAGTTCTAAAATGTGTTTTATTCACATTTTTTGTGAATCAAACAACATATTTTTCTCTCATTCTCTTAGAGGAGCACAAGGAATCTGAAATTACAAACAGTTTTCAATGAACAGTGGTTCCTAACAGTAGTTGTAAGGATCTGTCTAATGTAATTGCCCCATCAAGTAGTAAAATCTCTGAAAAAAATGCTTTGACTTTCTAGAGAAAAGTCACCATTTCAAGTCACCATTTCAAGGCACCATGCCTTTAATTAAGAGGCACTTTTGTGTTTAGGCAATCATCCTGTAAACTAGCAGTTTAAATTCTGGGTGGGGGAGGGTATGAAAACTGGCTTTCCTGATGGCTGGTCCCAGTGGTGTGTCTACAGTAACCCAGGGATTGTAGTCACTTAGCTATCAGGTATATTTTGTGTCACAAATGGGGAAATGCAATGCTAGCATGTTGTTCTTTCCCTGTGTTCATCATGCAAGGATCCTCACGAAGGAGTGAGAAGACTCCTACTTTGGGGTCATCATTTTTGTAAAGTTTCGCAGGCGAGGTAAACACAACGCCAGGCAAGGTGGGTGCAAGGCAAGATTTATTAAAGGCACTCTCCGGCGAGGTTCCACGACTCGGAAAGGGGAAGTTGAGGAAGTCACTGGGAGGGAGTTGGCGGGGTGGGGGGGGGGGGTCATTTATCGGGCCAAGGCAGGGCATGGGCTCACATCCATATGGTAGGGTATTTGGTGATCGGAGGGTATGGGGTGGGGGGGTCCTGATACTTCTGTTTCCTGCATAGGTATCGGGTTACCTATGGAGATGTGACCTGAGCATACATCCTTTTGGTGGGAGAGTCAAGGGTTAAGGAAAGGGGGGCAGGGAGGCTGGAAGGGCGGCCCTGTGGTCATTTCTATTGTTTGTCCTGCACTCCCAGAGCCCGCAGACCCAACAATTTTAACTAGGGAAAAATTTCAGATTACTAAAAAAATAATGTGAGAAAAAGAGAAGTAGAACTTGAAATCAAATACTCGGTGTCCTACAAAGAAAGAGAGCTGAGACCTGGCCTGTGGCATCTCTTATTTATATACCACTGATGTCATGATATTTGGAGAGGAATTCATCTTCATAGTCTAGCAGGTCTGTTGGCCATTTGATGTATATCCTTGTTAGGTTTGATCACAGACCGATTGAATGGAATAAAGGCACCAAGGCAAGCGAGCATTCGAGGACCGGCTTTATTGCAAGCACCCTTGGGCGAGGTTCCGCGACTCTGGGGAAAGAGAGTCGGGAAGTCGCACGTGAAGCAAAGAGGTAGGGGCTTATATGGGGTTCTGCTGGTGAAGTCCGAAGAGGAGGTGCTGAGACCTTGTCGAGTTTTCCTAATAAGGGCCGAATTCAGCCGTGGGGTTCCTCATTGGTTCGTCGGTGGGTGGAGAAAGGTTTTGGTCTCCCCTTTGAGTTTGTTGCCCAGGTCTGATGCGGTCGTTGTCGCAGGAGGGTGATGGCGGGAACCGCGGCCATCTTAGGTGTCCGTCATTTTGAATGGTTCTCCCCTCTCTCGCCTGACACCAACATTCCAACCTTTTTCTTTTCATATAATGGTGTCGGGGGCGTCGACTCTATTCTGGCTACTTCCTGCTGACGGTGGGGGCGACATCATAGGGGTAGTCGAAAATGGGCAGGCGAGAGTAGGGCTGGAGTAGAAGCTGGTTCATGGATACCCGTGTGAGTTCCTGTAGACGTTCCTGAAAACATTGAAACAGGCAGGGGGCGACAGATAAAAGGAGGAGGATTAGGCATAGGGGTCCCACCAGAGGGAGGAGCCATATTACCCAACTGTGGGGGTCCGAGCCCCAGAAAGACATACCCTGGCGCCTTGTCTGGATCTGGTCCCGGAGTTCTTTGACCTTGGAAGTGACTATACCTGATTGATTAACAAAGTAACAACATTGTTCGGTTTAGGAATAGGCAGGTTCCACCCTTTTCAGCGGTTAAGAGATCAAGGGCCCGCCGCTTCTGTAAGGCGACGGCCGCCAAGCTGGTGACTTGAGTCTGTAGGGCCATGGGAGAATCAGCGATACGCTCCATGTCATCATTGAGAGCTTGGGAGAGTTTATATGGAAGTTCCCACCCCCGCCGCTCTGGTCGCAACTCCAGTAGTTATCCCAGCGCCTGTGGGTGTTCGCTTAAGGTTGTTGATGTGTACCTATGTGGTATGTCCCAGCAATTTCGCCGCGGCTGGGGTGATGAGGATGACCGTGTGGGGCCTGGTCCATCGGGTCTGCAGGGAGCCTGGCCCCAGATTTCTGAGAAGGACCTGGTCCCCTGGGGAGAAGTCTCGTGGGGAGGCTTCCTC
>PISX010017192.1:0-44000 GCA_004024625.1 Mellivora capensis | reverse complement strand
GCCAAATAATTCAGAAAATTATTTTCTATTCCTGACAGAACACAAAGAAATGAAAGATACCATCATGTGTTAATACAGATGGTTGAAGCCCATGGCCAAACAACAGAAAAGGCTTCATAACCTTCTGCCTCATTAGCATTTATTTCAGAATATTCTGTGCCTAGATTCAATGCCCATTCCAGAGCCCCAGCTTACTCTAGACCTCACCAGCTGGTCCAAGTCTCTTTTATTCCCTACTAAAGTACTTGAGAGATATATGACTTGAAGTTCAGCCCAAACCTCTCTGGCCACTTGGCTCAATCACTAGGACCGCTCACTGCTTACATCATGCTGGATGTAATGGACAGGATGGTGATCACAGTCAGTAAGTAGTATTATAAGGCATACTTGAAAGTTCCCAAGAGAGTAAATCTTAAAAGTTCTCAGCCTAGGGGTGCCTGGGTGACTCAGTTGCTTAAGCATCTGCCTTCAGCTCAGGTCATGATCCCAGGGTCCTCAGATCAAGCCTCACATCGGGCTCCCTGCTCAGCAGGGAGTCTGCTTCCCGCTTGTGCTCTCTTTCCCTATCTCTATCCCTCTCAAATAAATAAATAAAATATTTTTAATAAAGTTCTCAGTACAAGAGAAAAAAGGTATAACTTTATATGGTAACAGATGGTAATTTGACTTACTGTGGTGATCATTTCAGTGTATACAAATATGAAATCATGATATTGTACACTTGAAGCTGATATAATGTCAACTATATCCCAATTAAAAAATATGTAGAGACAGTGTATCTGGATTCTGTTCACAGCTTCAAAACCTACTCCAACATGTCTAATACCTTGGCTATGCCATATATTAAACTGATGTTTAGATTATTCTTCAGTAAAATGAAGAAAATTATTTCTGTCTTACATCCAGGAAATTTAAGATCAAATAAGAGATTATATATGGAATTATAAAGTATGACAAAAGTATAAAATGTGATTATTAGTCCATGCCTTTCTTGGTCATTTATAATTCTTTACTGAGTTTTATATATATTAGATTGTATAGGCAACACTCATAAAGTACAATAAAAAATAACCTTATTTAAAAAAAATAATATCCACAGATTCTGCAGGATTTCAGTGACTAGCCTCTTCCCTGCAGTGTTCATCGATGTGGTGAGTATTGGGGTCTAGCCTTTTTTCTCTATTTAGTAGACCTGCTGTCTGAATGCAGTTCTGGAAAAGCATCGCATGCTATACCTACTTCAGTTTACATATTAGGAGAGGTTCTCTCTGGATGCAGTTTTGAAGTGAGTGTTTCTCTTCCTGCTTCAGTGTATTTTCCAAAATTTCTGATATTCTGGAATGAAAAAAAATAATTTTTTAACTTAGCCTTAGTGTTTTTAAAAGTTTCTAAATGGCAAAAACCATTTGTCTAAGTGCCTAAAAAGAAAAACCTGTTTGTATGGAAAGGGAGACGGAGGATAAAATGAAAGATTAGGATGAACTAAAGCTTCTTTTTTCCTTGCCTTGCATCCAGCAGCAATAACACTTGCTTTATCTTTCAAGTTGATAATATATCGTGAACAAGCTAGGTTTATCTCAGAAATGCAAGGAGTTTTCAAATATAAAATAAATCAATACAACTTGCCACATTAGTAGACTAGTGAAAAAAAGATATACTATTATCTCAAGTAATGCAAGATAAAAGCACTGAGTAAGATTCCATTTCTATTATGATATTTTTAGGAGTCCCTTATATAAGATAAACAGAAGGAAACTGTATGTTTAATAAAGATGAAATACCAAAACTAAAGGCATCAAACATTATGCTTAATGAGAACCTTTAGGTCTATTTCTTTTAAGAATAAGAACAAAACAAGTATATTTACTAATACAATTACTATTTAATCTAGGACTAGAGAGCAAAAATTATATAAAGTATTATGAAGAGAGATAAAATGTTATTTGTAATGTAAATAGAAAAAATCAGCATTCTCAGCAGACAAACTATTAAAAGTAATTAGAATGAGTTCATCATGACTGCCAAGTACATGCCCAAACTACAAAAATCAACTCATTGTCCTCTACCAGCAATAACTACTTAGAATATATAATCAAATGAGATCTTATTCATAATAACAACAAAAACCATAAAGTATCTTGAAACTAAGTTAATTAAAAATTCATAAGAATACAATAGGTAAAATTTCAAAATGTTAATAAAGGACATAGAAGATGGGTCGAATAGATGAAGAGACAGTCCAGGCTCCTGAGTGGGAAGACTCGGTATTATAAAGATGTTAATCATCCTCAAATTAATCTCCATAGAGCATCCCAATCAAAATTAAATTTCTTTGACGAATTGAATAAACATACATCAATATTTACATTGAAGAATATGTAGCCAAATCAACTTTTTTAAAAGAAGAAAACTAATATAATGATATTGACATATTCAGTCACAGTAAGGAAAAGCAAAATGATACTGGCACAAAAACAGACAAATGAGGAGCAGCTGGGTGGTTCAGTCAGTTAAGCATCTCACTCTGAATCTCAGCTCAGGTCTTGATCTCAAGGCTGTGAGTTCAGGTTCCACATTTGGCTCCAAGCTGGTTGTAGAGCTTACTTTAAAAAAATGACTAATAGAATAGAGTTCACAGAGAAATGCCCAGATGTGTGGGAAGTTATGATATGATAAGGCTGAAACTATAAATTAGTGGGTAAAGATTGTTCAATAAATGATGTAGCAAAATTAATTCATCACATGGAGAAAATGAAAGTGAATCCCTGACCAACAACATTGCAAGGGTGAACTTTAAATGTGACCATTATGACCTTGGGAGCAAGAAAGACTCCTTAATCAACATTTTTTAAAAGAATAAACAGATAAGTATTCTCCCAGTCATGAAAAGGATAGAAACCACAGAGGGAAAATGAGCAAGGAATACAGCTAGGCAATTTACAGAAGTGGGAACCCAAGGGTTAACAAGAACGTGATAAGATGTCTGAAATTATAAACCATTGGAAACATGAAAATTAAAACTACAATGATATATTTCTGTATACACACTAGTCTATAAAAAAGAAACCTGAAGCAAGAAGTGTACATGGAGATGTGGGAATAGAGACATCCTTACAAACTCTTGGTAAGGGCAGGCAGGTGTTGCCAATCAAGAGTCACAATGAGCACATAAATATCCTAAGACCAAGCAATTCCATCCCCAGGTTTATGAACTAAAGATATTTTCACACAGGTCCACAGAGTATCAAAAAGGGAGTGTTAACTGCAACACTTGGTGGTAGGAAACCAGAGGCAATCCACTGTCAATCCCTGAGAAAGGATATACAAGTACAGGAAACTGCTGCCTTATCACTAAGGCTTTCCCTCCTCTTCCAGGAGGAAAGAAACACATTTCTTAGCATCCTCTTGAGATTAGGTATAAACCCATGGCTGAATTCCAGAGAAAGGAATTTTGGCTGGACTTTGGTAGGCGACTTGCAGACCTGGCTATCAGAACTTCGCTAGCGCAAATCTTCTTGCTCTTTCCTCCTTCCACCAGGCTTGAGTGGAGGTGATCCCTGGAGCAGAATGGGATCCATGTGTTCAAGGTTGTGGAATCACAAGATGGAGTGCGTGGCTCCCTGAATCATCTCTTATGGAAAACCACCTAAGTTGGAGCACCCACTTCAGACTGTTAATTTAGTTTCAACTTCATTAATTAACCTGATGCTCTGTTAAGCCTCTGAAATGTGAAGAACTTAACCAGTTACATGTATAGTGTTACCTTAACTAATATAATAGATAAAATGTGGTAGATACACAACACTGAGTATGCAATAAACCAAAGGTGTATGTCTCCCCCAGAGTTCAAGGGTTGAAACCTAATCCCCACTGTGATGATGTTTGGAAGTGGGACTTTGGAGAAGTGATGAGGTCATGAAAGCAGACTGGTCTTCATGGAATTAACTACATTATAAAAGGTATCCCAGAGAGCTTTCTACCCCCTCTTCCACCATTGAGAACACAGCAAGATGGCTGCCTATGAACCAGGAAATTTACACATTAAGCTTGATGTAATGTTGGCTATAGAGGGAAAAGAAAGCAAAAAAATGAGAAAGTGTATGAAATAAAAGGGAATAAGTAAATGTGTGACTGAATAAGTAAATGCCTAAATGTAGAGTTTATGCATAGACCAATAGTGACAGGGTGACACGAAGTAAGGACTGTGATCAGTACTCAGTTCCTATAAAAATAAAAAGAATTGAAGAAAGATCTAACCAATGTTGTTAATGACCATCCTATTTCCTCATTCCAATTTTCCATCATTATGCAGCTGCATCTTTAAAAAAAGAATTTGATGCATGTGCCATTGCCCCATGTATTAGCTGTATCCAGCTGCCACAACAAAATACCATAGACTGAATGTCTGAAACAACATATATTTATTTCTGGATATAAGAAGTCAAGACCTAATAAGTGCTACCTATAAGAGACTCACTTCAGCTTTAAGGACGGATGCTGAATTACAGTTGTTGCAGAATAGAGGAAAATGAGTAATATCTTCTTGATGTTAAAAGTGAGTGATGATGCTGACATCACTTGTGGTTTCTCTTCTTATAAGAACACCACTTCCATCCATCCTCATTACCTTATCTTAATGTAAAAGCTTCATAAAGTCTTCATCTCCAAACTCTATCACATTGAAGGTTCATAAAGACTTCATCTCCAAACTCTATCACATTGAATTCAACACATGAGTTCAGGTCATAGCTTCTTGCAATCAATTATTCTCTAATGCTGCTCAATCCAACAAAAGCTAGGTCAACTTCCAGGATTTTGTATAAGGTCCAAGCAGGAAGGCCACTCAGAAGAAAAGAAAGAACAAGAATCAGTGGAAAAGAAGTGGCTTTTGCTGCCTGAACAAACTCCCCTGAAACTAAGCACAAAGGAAAAATGCTAATTAGCCCATATTTGCGCCCCACAATGGGCTGAAGTGACAGTTCCAAGTTGCTAAAAAGGAATATGGCAGTTCTTTCCCAAGAAGTCTACCCTTCTTTGCCTTGTGGATAGGGATGAGTATGTGAGGCAGTGCTGAACTCATGTATGCTGTTTTCTGAATCAATCCTGCACACCTTACTATGGAAAAAAACAAATCCAGAGGCCACAGCACATACACACACCTAGTTTCACACAGTACTAAATTACCTGAAAGTGTCTCAATTAAAGAGAATTACCACCCCCTTTAAGCCGCAATCATAGACATTATGTATCATCGGGCTAAATCAGTTCCCTGGGAGATGTCCTGATTAAGCGGATTTCCCAATTAAGCCTGTCCCAGTTGAGTGGAGCATACTATTCTGATTAGATTCCTAATTTATATGGGAGGCTTTATACTTTATATAAAGGGAAAAGGGGAGTTGAGAAAAATTGTCAGCCTCTGAAATTTCTCCCTGTGCATTTACCCATCCAACAGCAAACCCTCCCCTTTCTCTGATGAATGGAGTCACTTACTAACCAAAGTCATTCTAAATCTCTTAAATAAAGTATGAATTGTTCCTTTGAAGCCACAACTGCCCTTCAAAAACTCTCAGAAACATTACAGTCATCCCCTTGTGGGGCAGATCCCTTAATGGGGCAGCAGCATATTGAGAAACATAGAGGGAAAGAATAGCCACAATGTCCAGAATGGGCCACACATAGTATTTTGTAGTTTAAAAAAAATCTTTAGCAGTGTACCTTGTCACAAATGCAAGCGAATGAATGAATGAATGTGTGCATAAGTGAATGAATGAATCAATGAATGAATGGCATGACTGACCATCAGGGCAGGATGAAAAGTTACAACATATCACTGTTGCACTTGCCAACATCACAAAGCCACAAAATGAGGGGAAATGCTGGTCTCAACGCTACACTGAAAATCTGAAAATATATTTGGTTTCATTATTAGACCATCACTTGAACACACTGCCAAACAAAACGATGAACCCATAAATTCTCCATTGGAATAGCATTGTATAAGACTTTCTGCAGAGGTTCGAATGTGTTCTTTTTTTTTTTTAAATACATACCTTTATTGACTAATATCGCGTTATTCTTGGCTTTTTGTTGCACAAATAACAAAAGAAACAAACAAAAAAGAAAAAAAGAAGGAAGGAAGGACAGAAGGGAGGAAGAAAGAGAAGGAAGGAAAGGCAAATGGGGAGAAAACAAAGGGAGGGACAAACATGGAGCACCTCATTCCGATTTGGGTTTCGGGGGATGCTGGTGAGAACCCACAGAGCGTTACAACTACGCTTCAGGTAACTGTGCCCAGCATAGCTTTACGTTGCCGCACGTTTCTTGTTTCACACTCATTTACACTTGTTTTGCACATTCCAAGTTACTACATAAGATTCCAATAGCCAAAAAACGACTTGGGAAGGTTGACATCCATTACTACTTCAGTAACATGGCCACAGCTTTCGAAAACACAGTAGCATTTAACAGTTCAAAGGTAGACACATTGTTTTAATTTGTTCACCTTAAAAACAAAATGAAACAAAGAAATGCTGAACAACATAAGGCACTTAAGACAGAAACTCCTTCTCCAGCTGCCGCACAGATGGTCGGCTGGCTCTGCTCGTCATCATGCCCAAAGGCACCGGGCCGTCCCTGCTCTGGCCTTGGGCATCGGCACCCACGAGGGAAGGCACGTGGGGTGTTGTCCTGTCCTTGGCCCCCCGGGAGGGACAAGCGGTGGTGGGAGTCGGACCTGGCCGACAGAGAGCACCTGTGTCTGCCCAAGGGCTGTGACTCCATGCGCCTCCTGAAGGTTGGAAGGTGAGGTGGGGGCACCGTAGCGCCCGCTCTTTGATTTTCAGGCTGGGCCTCCCTTGGCGGGGAGCACCGGGGCATTCCCAGAGTCCCCCCCACCCCCGGGGCAGGTCCGAGGCTCCGGGGTCTGACCTGAGAGTTGCACCCGCAGCAGCTGCTCGAGAAAGCAAAGACGGTGTGCAGTTAGATCACAACTTCTAAGCCAGCCAACGTGCAGACACATAACTAGGAGGACCGGTCAATTAGGGGGTCACTTTCAAGGGAGCTTCAACAAAGCACCCTCAGCACACACCTTTCCAAACTATTGGGATATTGTGTGTGTTTGTATATGAAGAAGTAACTGCAACGTTGGAAGGGGTGTTTCTGCCCAGGGAAAATGAGAACCATGAACACGGCTCATCACCTCCACAGCACTTTGGGCCAACGATCACTAGGACTGTCTTAGAAACAGGGGAAGTTTCAAGATGGATTAGACTAAAGGTTTTAAAGGTGTTTGTTTTTTTTTTTAAATGATGGGCAACATGATGAAACTTGACTTTCAAATCACGATCTGAAAAAATGGATGGCAGCAAGAAAGCAGTGAGATTTTAGATTTTATATGTCGCCTCTTCTCTTTCTAGTCCCAAAGTCCAGACTCCCACAACTCTAGCACATAATTACTAAAGAAGACAGTGACAGGATGAGTTTGAAAGTGTCATGTAATCTCTTCAAACCCCAGTATCCTTACCTGTAAAATACTGTTTTAGGTATTATTTAGATATTATCGGGCTTAAATTAGTTCCCTGTGAGAAGTTTGGACCAAATAATTTCGGCAGTCATGACCAACCTTAAATCCGGTAGGGTTTTCCTACGGTATATACGGTAAATACGGTAATCCACAAGAAGGATTCATAGAACTTAGTAAAGCTGTTATACCCATAATTATGGTATATTATAGCAAAGGGATGAAGGTTAAAATCAACATTGGAAAAAGGTGTATAGAAAAGGATCCAGAAGGCACTAGGCACAAGCTTCTAGGTTTCTTCTTCCAGTGGGGTCACGTGGACAGCCCTTAATTCCAGCAATAACATTTGGCGATTTATGAAAAGCATTGCCAACCAGGGAAGCTCTTGGTGTGCAGTATTTCGGGAGTTTTTTGGGTTTTTTTGTTTCTTTGTTCTTTGAAGATTGGTCATGTAAGCATTGCTAATCTTCTACATGACTGACCATAGCTCTTCAGAGTTCAAGCTGTTACTACAAGCCCAAGGCCCCCACCATCAATCATGTTTCTAGCATTAACCATCCGGCATCACCCAAGGCTAAGATAAGCAACAACATGGGTTATTCCAAACACTTAGAGTTTATCTCTCAAGACCTAAGTGAAAGTCAAAACTTTCTTTTGAACATGAGGGGTTTGGACAACCTATACTTTCTGCGTTAATCCTTTACTACACAGTGTTTCTCCACATTGTCTCTGAATAGCCAGACTTTAAGCATGGTGGCTGAAGCTCCCCAACTATCCCAAAGAGAAACCACAGAAGCCACATGACATTGTCTAACCTAGGCTTGGAAGCCATATAGCTTAACCCTGTTGTTCCATCCTCTTCACTAACTCAATCATGAAGGCCTACCCATGTTCAAACAGTTGGGACATAGACTCCACCTGATGAAGGAAGTAATATCAAAGCATTTACAGGCAGATTTTTTTTTCTTTTTTCAAAAAATTTTTTTTAATTTATTTATTTGTCAGAGAGAGAGAGAGAGAGAATGAGCAAGCACAGGCAGACAGAGTGGTAGGCAGAGGCAGAGGGAGAAGCAGGCTCCCGGCCCAGCAAGGAGCCCGATGTGGGACTCGATCCCAGGACGCCAGGATCATGATCCAAGCCGAAGGCAGCCACCCAACCAACTGAGCCACCCAGGCATCCCTTACAGGCAGATTTTAAAACCACTCAGCCACAAAGTCACAAGGAAAGTTCTTCCTGTCTCTCCTGACTACTAGTAAGAATTTTTCTTTTTTGTTTCTGCCTAAGGAAAAAGCACTTTCAAGTCAAAAGAAATAAACACAGAAAATACTCCTTTCAAGGCAAAAACGCAGTCCATGATCAAATGCAGAAATTTCTCTTGGCATGAGGAGCTTTATTTGAGTGATGGAGTGCTGCTGCCTGGTGTGGCAAAGGCAGCCCAGAAACCCAGGTGCTCCCCAGGAGGGCATGAAGCCACCTTGGTCCCTTTCACCAGATTTGCCTGAAGGGACTTCATCTGTTCATAAAAACCTGCTGACTGGACTCCCTTCTTTTCTTTTTCATGGATTTCTTTTTGTTTGTTTGTTTGTTTGTTTTTTACCCTAATTCAAACCCTATGTATAGAATTTTGTAAAATAGCCTCCTTAAAAGCCATCAGTCCTTTAAAAAAAACAAACAGTAGCTATATAACAAACATGATAGATATTTTGCAAGAAAATACTTGCTTTTACATGGATTGTAGGGGAAGAGAGACATGAGACGGTTACTTTATGGCCTATGACATTTATAACCTGGTTATTTCCCCCATGAAAAACTGATTTTTAACTTATTCTATTTCATATTTTGCATTTAGCTCACTATCTTAATTTCAGACTCTTAGAAATTGAATTTTATTTTTGGGAATGACCCCAAACCTTTCAGAAGGTTTCTTGGCCTCATAGGGAAAACATGGAATTACCAATCCAGTTGGACTCTTGCCTAGCTCCAATATGGGTCCCCACCACCCTCCATAGAGTGGAATTTCTGTAGGTGGTCTCTGACTCAAAGGATAAAAGTTGAACTGTTCAGAGAACTATCCTGCCTATTTACATCCATCTCCTGACTGGAGATTAGTAGCAAAACATGCCAAGAAAAAAACAGTCTCCAGAAATCTTTATCCAACATGCAAAGCCAGCAAACAGCCAAGAGGATTCCTAATGATTCCCTTGCAGATGTCTGTTTTGCATTGCAATTCTCAATGCAGCCGTCTAACAAGGGAAAGCACAGCAATCTTGGCCTGAAATCTTACTGCCCACAAGACCTCATTCTGGAGACGGCATCAGCAATGGCCATCACAGCTTAGAAACTCTTTCTGCGAAGCCATGTTGTGCTCCTCTGGATGTTGGTCAAACTTTTGTTTTAAAAGTGAACATGTGCAGAGCATGTAAAGGAGGAAGGTAGAGCCCGAAGGAGTTTTTTATATTGAATTATTTTTCTAGGCTTCCAAAGAAAGTAGACTTATTTGTAGTGTTGAGAATATCGTAGATGGTTAAAACACAAAATGATTTTGAAGTTTAATTTAAATTTCACCCTTTTGGCTATTTGTATTCATATTTTCACTTCACTTGAACAATGAAGTAGCTTGGACAGTTTTGGGCATGTGGTTAAGCCTTTTAATTTCCTGCCCCTCATGCACTACTGCTCACATGGCAGGGTGACTGCCCTTAGCACAGCAGGCGAATTTTTAAATTGTTCATTGATATCTTTGACCTAACATCGCAACACTATTTTGTGTAGGGGTCTCATTGCTACATCCATCTGAACCAGATTTTGATGACATTTGGGTCCACCAATAGTGTAGCAACTGCTTTTACATTCTGTTAACTGTCCCATAACAACCTATGGACAGCAATTCTTCAAAGACATCTTAAAACAGAATGAAAAGAGCACTGAAGAAATTCTAAATCCTTTTACACTAACGAATAAATTCTCTGCTGATACTAGGACTCAGCATTGTGGGAAAATATTTTCCAAAAGATAAGGAAGTAATTTTAAGTGTTCAGAGACTTCTTTTCCTTGTCAGTAGATTGGAGATCCTTTATCATGAGTAGCTTCTTTTGAAGTAGATCTTTGTAACCAGAATGTAATGACACCATTAATTCACTAGTGCGTGAATCAGCCTGAGAGTGGTTCACCTTTTTTTCACCATCTGATTGTGTGTTCTTTCATACTCTGATTTGTCTCCAGACCAGCTGTTTTGTTTTGTTTCATTTTCTGATTAGCAGAGTATAGACCCAGTGTGATGGATGATTCAGGGCTGAGAGAAGGAAGACTTGTTTCCCAAATGGAGTATCTGCAAATGCAGGCATTCTGCCTGTTGCCTTTTATCATTAATTTGGGTCAAAGATATGTGACATATGAAAACACAACAAAGGACATACTATCTCTTTTTTTCCCAATGGCTCTTCACTTCAACATGTCATTTTGGAGAAGAATTTATATGTAAGAAACAAATATGAATCTCCAGCTATCACTGTAATAAGTGTATTCAAAAGACAAAAATTAAGTCCTTACTCTCACGTTTCAAGGAACTAACATTCCAAGTGGGAAAGACAGAGAGGGGAAGTGTACACAAATAATAGAGGTTGATAAAAAAAATTTACACAAATAATAGAGGTTGAGAAAAGGGGGGAGGAGCCTGAGAATAGGGCAGATGTTGGCGTTAAACCAAGCTCTGGAGGTAGAAGGATAAACTAGGTGGAAGATGGACTTTTAAAATCTCATCTTGGGGGTGCCTGGATGGCTCAGATGGTTAAGCATATGCCTTTGGCTCAGGTCATGATCCTGGCATCTTGGGATCGTCATTGTCCAGCTCCTGGCTCAGCAGTTAGTCTACTTCTCCCTCTCCCTCAGGGATAGCCCCCTGTTCATGCTTTTTTTCTCTCTCTCTGTATCTCTCTGTCTTAAATAAATAAAATCCTTAAAAATTCTTTAAAAAATAAAGTAAAATAAAATCTTGAAGCACCTGGGTAGTGCAGTCAGTTAAGGGTCTAAGTCTTGGTTTCAGCTCAGGTCATGATCTCAGGGTCATGAGATCACACCTCAACATTGGGCTCTGCACTCAAAAGAGACTGGTTGAGTTACTCTCCCCCTTTCCCATTGCATCTCCCGCCCTCTTTCTCTCTCTCTCTCTCTCTCTCTCTCTCTCTCTCATTCTCTCTCTCTCTAAAATGAATAAATCAGTTTTTTAAAAATCTCCTCTCAGTAGTTTACTTTAAAGTCATTGGGAGATACCTGGGTGGCTCAGTAGCTTAAGCATCTGACTTCAGCTTAGGTCACAATCCTAGGGTCCTGGGATCAAGCCAGATGCCAGGCTCCCCATTCAGCAGGGAGTCTGCTTCTCCCTCTCCTTCTACTGTTCCCCCTGCTTGTGCTCACTTGCATACTCTCTCTCTCTGTCATATAGATAAATAAAATATATTAAAAAATAAATAAAAATAAAGTCCTTGGCAGATTTTAGGATAGGAGATTAGACAAGATCACGGGTGAAACACTATACATGCCTGGCCCTCCAAGTAGAATAATGTCATGCCAGCCTACTTCATTTTATCTTCAAGATATCATCCAGAAATAAACTATGAAATTTGAAGATTGCCAGGTCCCAGATCAGCAAACTATAAAGCACTCCTTGTTTTTGTATGGTCCGTGTACAAAGAATGGTTTGTAACTGGTGGAAAATACACAAAAAATATTTAATGAAACATACAACTATATGAAATTCTAAGTTTAGTGCCCATAAATAAAGTTGAATTAGAACACAGTTACACAAATTCCTTTACAAATTGTTTATAGCTGCTTCTATGATAAAAGAGCAGAGCTGAGTAGTTACAACAGATAATGCATAGTATGACCCACAAAACCTAAATATTTACCATTTCACCCTTTACAGGAGAAATCCATCCCACACTGCCCTAAATGGTAGAGTCTTCGAATGCCCATATATAACTTAAAAAGAGTTGCTGGCAGAAAATAAAGACAACCCTCACTATATATGTTTAGATCCAACAGCAAATACATCACAGTGTTTATCCCACAGATCTGCTTCTTTTTACTTTGTGTACAATAAGACAAAATAGGCTGAAGTATCACATCACTGAAATCATAAATGCTATCATTCATATAGTAGACGGTGATTTTTTTCCCATCTGCTCACCAAGAGAACAAATAAAATGGGACTTCATCAGTAAGTATTTAGGATACATTAAGAAGAACTTCCTGACAGATAGGAAGAACATAGGATGAAAGAAGGTTGGGCATCATTTTCTCTCTGTTATTAAAACTTCCTACTCTCTAGCTCAGGACATCAAATAAGGTCTTGTCACCTGGAAGAATCAAATCCATATAGCTCCACACACACTGTCTTCCAGGTAGTATTAGATGTGTAGGACAGGGGTGAGGAATGCTCCCACTATCTTGCCCCTAGCTCTGACTACAGGGGAAGCCCCTGAAAGAGACTGAAATTTATGCTCATTCATGAAGACTCCTCCTTAACTAGCCCCTGGGTCTAAAGATACATCAGCTGCCTCCAGCCAAAGGGTACAGAAGCCAGTCTACTTCAGTCTAATCTGAACATTGACACTTACCATCCAGCCCATGGGAGTCTGATTAATGCCCCTCAAAGATGTCAGAATTTGTGGCTGTCACATTATATGACAAAAGGGACTTTGCAGATGTGATTAAGGGAATATAACTTGAGATGGTGGAGATCCTGGATTATCTGGGTGAGTCCTCAATGTAATCACAAGTGTTCTCATAACAGGAGGGCAGGAGGAGATTTGACTACAGTGGAAGAAGGCCATGTGTCTGCTGAGGCAAGTGCTCTGCCATTGGCTCTGAAGCACAAAGAAGGGAGCACTGAGCCACAGAATGCAATGAATGTAGCTCTAGAGTCTGACAAAATAAGAGAAGGGCTTCTCCCTTAGAGGCTCCAAAGGCAAAGTGGTGCCTTGATTTTAGCCCAGTGAAACTGATTTCGAACTTCTCATCTCCAGGACTGTAAGACAACAAATGTGTACTGTCTTAAACCACCAAGGTTGTGGTAGTTTGTTAAAGGAGCCATAGCATCTTCTTTATGCTTTTTTTTTTAACCTGTAAAAATGTGGTAATGATAGGATCTGCCCCAGTGAGGCTGAGAGTGGGTACACAAATTATTACACACAGACGAATCAAGAGGAAGGAGAGATTGTGAAGCACAAAGTTTAAGAGGAACCAGAAAGTCAGTAATTGGGATAAATAATATTCAAGTGCACCATATGTTTAAAAAAAAATCACAATTAATATAAAAAAAATCTTAGTGGGGACACCTGGATGGCTCAGTCAGTTAAGCATCCAACTCTTGGTTTCAGCTCAGGTCACAATCTCAGGGTTGTGGGATCTGGCCCAAGTTGGGCTCCACACTGGGCATGTAGCCTGCTTGGGATTTTTCTCTCTCCCTCTCTCTATGCACCTCCCCTCTTGTCCCCCACATGCTCTCATGCTTGTGCTCTCCTTCTCTCAAAAAATCCTCAGTGAACTATCACAATTTTTAAAAATATTTTATTCATTTGTTTGAGAGTCGGACAGAGCACAAGGGTGGGGTAGGGGCAAAGAGATGGGGGTAGCAGACTCCATGCTGAGCAGGGAGCCTGACATGGGGCTCCATCCCAGGACCCTGGGATTGTGACCTGAACTGAAGTCCGATGCTTAACCAACTGAGCCACCAAGGTGCCCCATATCACAATTTTAAATAAAGGCAAGATCAGTATTTTTTTTCCTTCGCCTCAGCCTCCAACATGGCTTAGGATGGCACTTTTAGTGATCCTATCATCATTTAAAATTGTGGTCATTTTGTTCATCATGGACTTTTTGTATTAATCTTAGCATTAATTCACCCTAGCCCACACAAAGTACTTAGAACAGTGCCCAGCACCTTTCCCTTCTCTATTTCTCTTCACTGTGACATCAATCCTAGGGGCTAGATCCTTAAACTAATTAGAAGCTTTTCAACTGAGGCAATAGGAATGAGAGAAGATGAATTGAATCCCCAGCTCCTTCCCTATTTTCTGATATTTTCAGTGTGGCAAGTAATAATGACAAGAGATAACACTTATGGAATACTTAGTGCAATGTGAAATGCTTTATGTGATTCTAACACTCTAAGAGGTCAGTACTATTATTATCCCCATTACACAAACAATGAGACTAAGACCTAAAGAGATGAAATAATTCACAGCTAGACAATGAAACACTGGAGGTGATTTTTCTCTGTGTCTACACACTGTCCCCATGTGCCTATCACCTCACATTTATAGGAATGCTTATTTTGGTCTTTCCCCCACTCTTCACCTTTGCCTTCTTTCATAACTCCTTCAGGACCCTCATAAGACATTCCATTTTTCACCAACTCTTAATTTATACTAAACCAAAGATGCTATTCAACTCAGTAACTTCTTCTCATTAACTCAAGCCACCACTTCCCTTTATCAGACTCTAGGAAGTCTTGGGGTTCTTCAGAAATATTTCTCTCAGCTCATCCCTATCTTACACCTGCTGTACAGGGTCTGATCAATGTTTCCTTGTTTACTGCTCCATTTTCTCCCATGTTCAACAGCATATCTCAAGCCTTACCACAAACACAGGCACTTTAGTTCCCACTCAATGAAAAATAATAAGAAATTCTCGACATTCAATCGAACTACCAGTGGTAGTTTCACGTTGTAAATCCTTGGCCTCAGGATCAGAAACTTTGCCATTTTGAGAGTACAAGTCACTTCAAACATGGTGCCTCCAAGACTCTTCCTCACAACCTTTCTCAATTCCATTTGGTACGCACCCTTCCTGCCCCATTGCAACAGCTGGCCTCAGCCGGTTCAAAGACCTCTTTCCAAAGTTGGAATAACACTTTCTAGAACTTCAACTGCATTAAGTATTGTATACAATATTAGTCAGAGTTCTACAGAGAAACAGAATGAATAGGATATACAGAGATACATAAGAGGAGATTTATTATAGGAATTGGCTCATGCAATTAGGGAGACTGAAATATGCTACTACCTGCCATCGGAAAGCTGCAGAACCAGAAAAGCCAGTGCTACAATTCAGTCTGAGTACAAAGGCCTGAGAACAACGGGGCTTCTGATATCAGTCCCACTGTGCAAAGGAACCAGGAGCTCTAATGTCTAAGAGCAGAAGAAATGGATGTCCCAGCACAGAAGAGAAAAGAGAGTTTGCCCTTCCTCCACCTTTTTGTTGTATTTGGGCCCCCAGTGGATTAGATTGTTCTGCCACATTGGTGAAGGTCTATCTTCTTTACAAAGTCTACCAATTCAAATGCTAATCTCCTTTGGAAACAAGTGCACAGAACACCCAGAAACAATGTTTTGCCAGCTATCCAGACATACCTTATCCCAGTCAAGTCACATAAACCATCACAAATACCTCATTCTTTCTACCACAAGAAGAACAGCCTTCTGCATAGCTGGCCACCATGCAATAACCTATAGAGGATGACCAGACTTGGGTCCTTGAAGCTTTTCTTAGGGCCAGAGAACCGGGTCATATCAGAAAGTCCACTCTTACTGCCCCAGAGCCCCAGATGAGGGTTTTTCATATATTGTCTTTTCCTAATGTCTTAATGGGAAGTTCTGTATGCATTTTCATCTCCTATATAGGAAATGAGCTGAATTTCAGTCTCCATACTGAAAAAAATACATACTTTTAAAAAAATTTTCTGTACTTCATCTTAATTTTTTTTTGAGCTCCCACTCTGTTGGGAATGGCAAAAAATGTAATCTCAGGGTATCTCTTACCTGTGAATGTTCATGTAGAGGTGGTTGGCTTACTTAATACTGAAGTGTTGGGATGGACAGAAGGGGAGAGTAAGTCTCCCTGTCTTCAGTATTAAGTCTCTCCGGGAGCTTCCAAAATGGCTTCATTCTTAGCCACATGACCTCACTTGTGCTCAGTTATCTCAATGCTGGTTCCCTGCCACATCTGCAGGCACAAGACCCACTCCATTGGTCTATGTGGCTAGCAGGGAACTAGGGATCTCTCCTGGATATCTGTGGCCCATCAGCCTAGCCTCACATTTCAGTCATCTCTCCTCTATGACCTTCTTCCCCAAGGCACCTTTCTCTCTCTGGTCCCACGAACCCATCTGAGGTTTTGAAGATTTCCTAGGACTCTGCCTCAAAAACATTGTTCTGAGCACTACCATCATTACTTACCCCTAGCTTCTTACATTTTCCAGAATGGGAGAAGAAAAACCTGGTTTTTGTGGTTTTTTTTCTTATTTATTGTGTGAGCAGGTGCAGAGAAGGGTGAGACCCTGCCTGCCCTTGGTCACAATGTTCCCCAGTCCTTTATCATGGTATGGCAAATTGCAAATGCAGCTTCAATTCTGCCCCTCTCTCCAGAAGCAGCTCCTTTGAAAAGTGCATGGCTCCTCCCATCAAGAGAGGAGTCTCTTTCTCCATTCCTTGAATCTGGAATATCCTTTGACTTCCTCTGGCCAACAGAATATGGCAGAAGTGATGTTGTGCCAGCTCTGACGGAGGCTTAAGGAGGAATTGCACATGTCTTTCTTCCCTCTTGGTACCCCACTGCCATGCTAGCCTACTGGATAATGGAAGACAAAGAACCAAGTCTCTCCAGACCTCAGTCCTCCATAGCCATCACTGCCAGCCGACTACAAAACCACAAGCAAGCACTCCACAGCCAAACCTGGCTAACCTGGCCCAGATCAGCAGAACTGGAGCACAACAAATGCTTTTTGTGTTACTCACTAAATTTTGGAGCAGTTTGTCATGCAGCAAAAGCTAACCGACTGTTTTTCATAACATTTTGCTTCAAATCCTCCAAATTTCTCAAAGACATTAAACTTTTGAAACATTGAGGGCTCCTTCTATCCCCTCAGGCAATAAGCAATCTGACTGGAATACAGGGAGTGGCAGATAGAAGATGAAATACCTGGAGAAAAACAAACAAAGAAAAGTTGTTATCGTGAAGGAAAGATTTTGCTAAATATATGCTGGTTGAAGTCAGAATGGCTAAAATTAAGAAATCAGGAAATGACAAATGCTGGCAAGGATGCTGAGAAAGGGGAACCCTCCTACACTGTTGGTGGGAATGCAAGCTGGTGCAACCGCTCTGGAAAACAGCATGGGGGTTCCTCAAAAAGTTGAAAATAGAGCTACCCTATGACCCAGGAATTGCACTACTGGGTATTTACCCTAAAGATACAAACATAGTGATCTGAAGGGGCACGTGCACCCGAATGTTTATAGCAGCAATGTCTACAATAGCCAAACTATGGAAAGAACCTAGATGCCCATCAACAGATGAATGGATAAAGAAGATGTGGTATATATACACGATGGAACACTATGCAGACATCAAAAGAAATGAAATCTTGCCATTTGCGACAATGTGGATGGAACTAGAGGGTATCATGCTCAGTGAAATAAGTCAGTCGGAGAAAGACAACTATCATATGATCTCCCTGATATGAGGAAGTGGAGATGCAACGTGGGGGGTTGGGGGGTAGGAAAAGAAGAAAAGAAACAAGATGGGATCAGGAGGGAGACAAACCATAAATGACTTTTAATCTCACAAAACAAACTGAGGGTTGCTGGGGGGAGGGGGTCGGGAAAGGGGGGTGGGGTAATGGACATTGGGGAGGGTATGTGCTATGGTGAGTGCTGTGAAGTGTGTAAACCTGGCGATTCACAGACATGTACCCCTGGGGATAAAAATACATTATATGTTTATAAAAAATAAATAATAAATAAAATTAAAATTTAAAAAATACATTATATGTTTATAAAAAAATTAAAAAATTTTTAAAAGGGGAAAAAAAAAATATATATATATGCTATTTGACCAGGATTTAGGGCCACAAATTTTGACAGCCTGTCAATCTCCACCTCATCACAGTTTATTTCTGTAGCCGAAATCAGATACAATTTTTAAAATGCCTACTCTTGCATGTGCCCCGTCATGTAACTTGGTCACAGTCATGGCCCCAGACATAAGTGAGTTTTGTTTTGTTTTGTTTTTGTAAAGATTTTATCTATTTATTTGACAGACAGTGACCACAAGTAGGCAGAGAGGCAGGCAGAGAGAGAGGAGGAAGCAGGCTCACCGCTGAGCAGAGAGCCCGATGCAGGGCTCGATCCCAGGACCCTGAGATCCTGACCTGAGCTGAAGGCAGAGGCTTTAACCCAATGAGCCACCCAGGCACCCCCATCAGTGAGTTTTGATCTTGAGTTACCATTTAGTGAATTTTGGAAAGTTGTTTCTCCCCAGATACCTCCAAAGAACTCTCACTTCAGCTGACCTAGTCCAATGGGTACATTTTGGTTAATATTCCCAGGGACTGTGATTGGCTTCCCAAATCCTCCTTCTCTATCACTGATTTCAACCTATAACTGTGCTCTCCAAACACACGCATACACGCAAGCACATGCACGCACACACACATACACATGCATAATACACATACACATACTTACACAACACGTGTACACATGCATGTATACACCATATACATTTATACACACATACACATAATACACATACACACATATACATAATACACATATACACATGCACATAAACATACACACATGCACACACACATATACACAGGCACACATACAAACACAAACACAGACACAGACATACACACATACACATACACACCCAGTATCACCCAGACTCTGCATTTTAGAGTCCCTGGTTCTGGGACGTGGCAGGTTCTACCATCTCTACATGTTGAGCCTAGAACCAAACCTCCCCCCCCTTCATTTTCTCCAAGTTTAGACCCAGTTCTATCTCCTAATTCTCCAGAAGAACAGAATAAGGCTCAGAGGCAGCTGCTGGAATCCCCAGGTCATTCCTTCCCTAATGGGAAATGGCTCAATCTCAGTCCCTCCATTCAGTCATGAAATACACCTCACTTTCTATACCATAATTCAATTTTGTGACCCTCTCAAAAAATGCATGGCTTTTCCTACCATCTATATTCCCATGTGGGAGGTAATAATGAAGTAAGTTATTTGTTCTTTAGGAGAAAACTATTAAAAGTCTTCCTTACCACATAAACAAAATAAAAAATAATTTATATGCGCAAACAGCAGAATCTGGATGGAGACAAGGAGGAATATCAAGGTTTTCCCCAAGAATCCTAGATGGTCACTAGTCTCTTATTGGTAAAATTAAGCAGCCCATCCAAGGATGGTGCCCCAAAAGGGCTTTCCACTCCAAGGGATTGCAGGTTTCTATTTCCAGAAACTAAAACACTAGAAACCTCCACCCTAAAAAGGCAATTCTCTGCCTAAATTTTTTTATTAACTTATTTTATTTAAACTAGTTAACATAGAGTGTATTGTTAGTTTCACATGTAAGTATCAGTTACTCCTCTGTTGCATAGAACACACAGTGCCAGTCCATCACATGCCCTCCTGAATGCCTATCACATAGTTACCTCATCCTCCCCTCCGGCAACCCTCGGTTTGTTTCCTATTATTAAGAGTCTCTTGGGGCACCTTGGTGGCTCAGTGGGTTAAAGCCTCTGCCTTCAGTTCAGGTCATGATCCCAAGGTCCTGAGATCGACCCCCACATCAGACTCCCTGCTCAGCGGGGAGCGCGCTTCCTCCTCTCTCTCTCTCTCTGCCTGCCTCTCTGCTTACTTGTAATCTCTGTCAAATAAATAAATAAAATCTTAAAAAAAAAGAGTCTCTTGTGGTTTTCCCCCCTCTCTGATTTCATCTTATTTTACTTTCCCCTCCCTTCCCCTACGATCATCTATTTCATTTCTTAAATTCCACATCTGAGTGAAACCATATAATAATTGTCTTTCTCTGATTGACTTATTTTGCTCAGCATAATACCCTCCAGTTCCATCCACATCATTGTAAATAGTAAGATTTCATACCTTTTGATGGCTGAGTAATATTCATGTGTGTGTGTGTGTGTGTGAGTGTGTGTGTACAATTTAAAGTGACATTCCTTCCTCCTTGGGTACCCCACTATGGCATTTACTTTTTTTTAATCTTTGAATAGAAGATGCAGTTATTTCTTCCTAATGGCTGAAAGGTTATTCTGCCTTAAAACTATATGTTATGTTATCCTCTGGTCTCATAATTCTGGCCACATGTAGACTATTGAGAGCATGGATTTTTCCATTGAAGAAGACAGGTATTGCAACTTTACCAATTAAAGAGAAAAGTAGCACTCAGTGTCATCACTTCTCCATTGCAAAGCTCACTGAGGAGCAGAAAATCAGAAGTGATTGCTGAGAAGTCCCCAAGAGCCCAGGTGGGACACCCCAGGTCTCAGGAGTGACACTACTGTGGTCCTTTATCCACTAAACAAAGATGCCTTCTTCCTTTGAAAATGAAAGAGACAAAGAACATAGCAAATCTTCAGGGAGATTTATCGTCTTTTGTTTTCTTAAGAAAGTAACACCCCACAATTTTCCCTACTCCCAATCCTCAGTAAGTGATGGTGAACTTTTGCTCCTGCTACAACAAATTATTACTTGAAAAAGTCGTTTTCAAATTTCGACAGTTTCTACAAAGAAAGAGGGCAAATTTCCATGTTAGATGCCTGATCTCCCAGAACACTATGCCCATTTAGTAGAAAAGCAACCCAGCTGGTGTTCTAAAGAACAGAATCTTTGGTGGTTCCAGTTGCTGTATTACAAAGCATAAAATAAATAAATAATAAAGGACCTAGATAAACAGACATTATAAATGACTAATGAAGAAAGCCTAGAGGCAAGAGATGTCAGCAGCTTGGGATATGCCATAGTCTCTCCCTTTCGGCATTGTTGGAAGACTATTAAGAAGATTATGTCTAATTTTACTTTCACCATTTTCTTCACAAAACTGGCTGCATTGTATAACACACTCATTATTGTTCTACTTTAAGTACATTAAGTCAAGAGCATCTCCAGTTTTACCCATCACCTAGAGAGTTGCTTTCCTGTGATTTTTTTGAATACGGTAATGTATGTTTTATGTAGTGCAGCATCTTCCTTACAAAATGCATCTAAAAATATGACTCTGGGTTAAACAAATAATAACAGTGATCAGGAAAAAAATGAATTTGTATTAGGCAAGAGAGAAAAAGATCATCTCAAGCTGCGTTCTCAAAAGAAATGCAGAGTTAATGAGGCAACTATGAGGCAGATATGTGCAGGAGGATGATTGCAAATGACAAGTGTAACAGAAAAATACTTCTGTGCCAACAGATTTTCTTAGGGAAAGAAAACTATAGGAAAATAAGAAAAGTTTAACACAAAGAGTTGCATATTTTCATGAACAATGAAGAATCAAATTTATTTTTATAGGAGAAATATTGATGGTTTCATGAAAATTTTAAAAGGACAGTGTGGAAAAAATAAAATACCAAGTTAATGTATTTTCTGGACACATATAATTTTTCAAATAACTTATGTCCATTCTCTCCCCAAAAGGCACAGTGTTTCTCACACACAGGGCAGCACAGAAAAAACTCAGTAGAAGCCCATGGTTGCTGGAAGGAATATGAATTTTACCCTGAGAAATATGAAGTTGACAGTTTTGTATTGTTCATCCCCAAACAAGCCTTCACCACATCCATGTTCAAGCCTTGTTTGCTTGAACATCTTTGTTTTTACTTCAGCATCTTTGCTGGTATATCTCCTCATATGTCTAAATCTATTATGGGTCAATATTCCATTCACTAGAGCAGCATCTTCCACTCCTCTCCATAAGGAAAAATGGGATTGGTGGCTTTGCAAATAACCGTTTCTGACATGGAGATCTCAGGTGCATTTTAATTGGGTCAAATGTGATCAGTTATCACCAGTACCACAGGAACATAGACTAGCAAACTTATGGGCTATTATTATTGTAACTTCTCCCCGTTTACCACACTGAGGTCTTGCCTGCTGAATAATATCACAGAATATGATGCCATTGATCCGTTACCTAGATGTGAGAAGGCTCAGGTCTAACTCCATTTGTCTTATGCTATCTAGAGCTGGTTAATTTTATTCCTTCTATCCAATTTAACTATACCACGGATATTTGCGGTTTTGATCATGAATGATGGAGAAATATTGGGGAAACTAAAATGGGATACCAGTTCATCCATCCGTGTTTTCATGCCGCCAACACTTACTATTGAGCATATACTGCATGCCTGGAATTGTGTTTGGAGCTGGAGACATAGAGATGGGGAAAAGGCCTTGCCCTGGGCACCCCACAGTCAGGTGGAAGAAACGTCTTGTGATGGTGATGATGATGATGACGATGATGATTGTGATTATTATTGTGATAATAATGTCTTAGGTGCTTTTGGAGATGGGGATTTCTCAGAGCCTCCAGAAGGCAGCAGACATAGCCACAAAGACAGAGGGACCACAGTATCTTTGTCTGTCCAAACTTCCCTGCTCTGCTGTCCACTGTCCTGTTTGAAGGATGCCCACTTTCCCTGCAATGGCCCAGAGCGGCCCAAGCACCCCTACGGGATGCTTGCTTTCTGCTGCCCCCTGCAGGGTTCGCAATGAATGGGCTCATTCATTCCCAAGGCCATTTTCTTAGAAATCACAGGGCCACACCCTACTAAAAGGCAATTGCTGGACTCCTCCATCCACCACAGGGGAGAAGCCAAGACTGTAACTCCAAGCCAGGATCTGCAGGGGCCCCAAGTGGGTCATTGAACCAGCCATGAGTGCGTCTTAACTCTTTGCCTATGGTCTGAGCAAGGGTTGTTGACAAGTGACCACCACCATTTCATGTGTCCCACAGGAAAACATTTTTCTGAACCCCACTAGGACCCACAGATCTTTTGTTCATCTCTTCTGAAAAGTAACAGCAGTGGTTTAAAAAAGAAAAAAAAGAGCCCTGTGCTGGTCTTTCCTACTTTCTGTACTGAACAAAGCCATTTACTTCTTTGTCTCTTTCCTACTTGAAAGGATTAAGGAATATAAATAGAGTGTAGATGCTGGGATGTTAGAGGACACAGCCCTCAGGGTGGATCAGGCCCAGACAAGGGGTTAGTCCCCAGTTTGAGAAGTCTTCCCCTCAGGCATCACTACTGCATTTCAGTCTTGAGAAGAGTTGCACATAAAGCCACGTTTGCAGCTCAGCCATAGACTGTGGCTCGTTCTCTTTCTCCTGGCAGTGCCAGCTCAGGAAACACAGAGCTGACAGTGTTTCCTCCTAACTGTGCCCCCGTCGGTCTCTGTCAACTCATTAGCATAATCATTTGCAGGAACATGTGCTTTTTTTAGACCACATATTACTATTTTTAAAATCGTTTTCTATTTTACTTTTTTTCACTACCTTTTTCCCCCTACCTCCCCCAGTCAATGCCTCAGCTTCTCCCAACATTTCTCAAACATCTTAATTTAATTTTATTTTTTTCAGTGTTCCAAGGTTCATTGCTTATGCACCACACAACATTTAATTGTTCCACGGTTTCTGACAAGTCTGCCTGGACCACCTCTCACTACCAGCTTTAGTGCTTGTTTCCTCCTGATCTTTCAAATGAGGCAAATGAGGTTTCAAGGTCACAAGCAGCAGCAATGGACTGCATGCTTCCAGGCAAATTATGAAGATGTGGTTTTAATCCTTCTTGTACCTTTGTAAACTGACCCTCCCAGATGGCAGCAGTATGGGAGAAGCAATGGAGCTTTATTAAATTAATATGTAAATCACAACAGCTCTTAGTTCCCACCTGCTTAATGGAAGGACCAAAGAGAATTCCAAAAACTTCCTCGATTTTTTTCAGGGATGCCAGGATTGCCTGCCATGACTGCAAGGGACAAATCTGCTATGGGTTTCCATTTCAGCTGCACCTGCCATACATGGTCTATACTAAAGGAGGTGTCTTCAGGAGTTATCACTCCATGGTTTACAGAATCTCTGAGAGAAGAGAGGTTGAAGACATTCCCATTGCGACACTAGGTACTGCACCCTTCACCTGGTGACCACCCTGAGGTTCTAGTCTGCCTAGGATACTAGGGTGATGTCTCAGTTGCCTCTTCTGTGGGAGCCATGAAGTTGCTCTGCTGATGCTCACATTCACAGAAAGTCCTCAAGCTTCCAGCTTAAACTGCTCCCTTATAAGTGTTAAGAACTAGCTTTGACTAGCTCTGGCAAAGGGGTGGGATATATATGCCACCACTTCCTTACATACACCTACTCTTCCTTCTCTCCTCTCCAAATGCCTTTACCCTATAATGGGGTTAGCGGTGTCTTCCCCAGAAGATATATCCAGGTCTTACCTCCAGTGCACATGAAAATTAACTGAATTAGACAGGATCTTCTGAAGGTGTTTGCAGGTGAAGGAGAAGAGATGGCCATGTGAAGACATAGGCAGAGATTTGAGTGGTACTTCCACCATCAGCTGGAAGAGGCAAGGAAGGGTTCGCCTCCAGAGCTTCAAAGGGAACATGGCCCTGCTGACACCTTGAATTAGGACTTCTGGATTCCAGAACTATGAGAGAAAAAATTTCTGTGGTATTGAGCTGCCAAGTTGGTGGTGATTTGTGGACACCCTAGGAAATTAATACAGCCCCATTCCACTCCTGAGTTCTCAACCTGTTCTTCCACTTCATTTTTCATTCAGGCAAATAGAAATGGTGGGGCAGGGGGGAACATGTGTTACCTCTAGTCACAAACATCTGAGAGTTATCTGAACACAATCCCAGGATCAAGCTGGTTTTTTTTTTTTACATGACCATTTTGTTGACATTCCTCAAAGTTAAAGACTACTTTTTAGGAGTCTGCTCCCCAAATTATAGATACTAGGTTAGACCATCTATGATTTTACTGAAAATTAATGGGTTTTTACTTTATCACTCATTTTGTAACTCAATTCACTCCATCCTATCAACACACAAAACAAACCATCTATAAGATGATAAGAGGAAGGTCCATCTTTCTAGTTTATGTTCGAATTCCCAAAGCAAGAATCATTGGGTCTTTTCCAGAGTCCTAGAACTCCTAATTTACTTAGCATTTTCCCTGACACCAATCCTTTGTTCTTAGGCTCCTCTCTGGAGCAATAATATATTTAAATTCCTTCCAACCTAAAACACAAACAGCAACAACAAAAGTCTCTCTCTCCACCATGTTCTGAGTTATCACTCCCCCGCCCCATTCTGAAGAGATAATCTTTCTAAAAGAAAAATAATCTGAGGCTGTGGTTAAAAGCATAGATGTTGGCTTTAGATAGACCTGAGTAGAATTCCAGCTCCATAATTTAATATGCTGCTGTCCCCAGCTCTTGCTGCTTCTTCAAGTGTAAGAGAACCACAGAGTTATAGCACAAGACTACAATGAGAGGAGACAGGCTGGGGTACTGAGTGGGCAGAAAGACCTTTAGGGGACAGCTGGGGACTAAAAGTGAGTCTGTGTATTGTGGTGTTCATTCTACAATATATACAAATATCAACTCCTTATGTTGTACACTTGAAACTGCATAATACCGTATATCAGTCATAACTCAATCTTTAAAAGAAATAGATACAGAAATGCAGAAATGAGTCTCTGTGAAGCACAGGAAAGGGAAAAGGAGAGAAGGACCTGGAGTCCAAGGAAGTCTTAAAAGACCCCTGGCTGTCTGGCTGGGCCTGTCAGTAATGTTGCTGGGACATCAGGAGTTGACAGAGGTTGACTGGGCAGCCACTTCTACAAGCCCTACATATAGTTCCTATGTTTGTCACAGATCACAACACCAGCACCTGGAAAACTAATGGCAGTGCCAGAGACCCAGCAGGGCCCAGGGACAGTCTTCCTGTATCCAGGGAGCAGAGCACATGATGTTCAAGGGCAAGAGAGATGGATCCATATAGGGTTGTCCAGAGTATTTGGAAGAGACCCAACGTGGCACATGAGCAGTACTTGACAAAAACAGGAAGACTGCTGCAGAAAGCAGTTCATACCCCAAGGCTTCCTGGGTGGGAATGAATGGTTTTGCAAACAAAGATGCCCTGAGAATTCTCAAGGGCCACATACAGTCTATAGATATCACATTTGTGTAATTGTGTGCTCTGTATAAGATGACTCTTCTTTTGGGACAGAAGGTCACCCTGGACCAGATCATGAGAGGGTCCTGTGAGTTTCACGGATGAATATCAGGCAATACTGGAGCGTACTACTGAATGGCCAGAGAGATCCCTAATTGTTTATGATGCATATAATACACATTTTTATATTAATTAAACTTATAAATATAACATAGTATATTAGAAAAATGTGTATTTTAGCTATATTGTTGATATGTCTAGATAGCATAAAAAAAGGGGGGGAGATGGCGCTGGCAATATGTTATGAAACAAATCACCCGGGAGAGATGGTGAATGATAGCGTGGATTGTGGTTTTACCTGAGGATAGTAACCCTTGCTTCCTGACTTCACGGGAGTGTTATGAGGATTAAAATCAAAATGAGATCAGAACCAGGAAAACACGGTCAAGATTCACAAATTGAAAGTAACACTACCATTATTATTTTTATTTCAAAGTAATTTATGCGGGAACTACACACTTGAGCTGCAAATTCTGTGACCTGGACCTCAGGTACACAGCAAGTTTCTGATTAAAATATTAATAACCTGCTTATTACTTGGAGGAGATTTTGCAAGAGCAAACCAATAAATGGCAAGAGCAGTTGGATTCTGATGATTCTCAGACTTCCCCATTCCAGTGAGGAAATGTAAATTCCCTCAAAATACTGTCAATTCACACACACACAAACACATACACACACACACACACACACACACACGCACGCACTCACACACATACACACACACACACTTTATAGTGTCCCGAATTCATCTCTTTAACTATAGACTACAGAACCCTAAACAGAACACCTTCGTAAATTTTAGTATCTTTAAAACAAGAAAAGAGAAGACTTTTTGTCCTCTTGTAATCCCTTCTGAATGGATTTTTGAAAGTATTCTTTTATCTGTTTCTCAACTCAGCACAAATCCCATTTTACCTTTTGTTCAATTTGTTTTTAAAAACTCACAGCAAACAAAAATAAATCATGATTGATGAAGAAAAACACTATAATGTGATTGTGGCACATTGGCACATCAGAAATGACCACACTTCTCCTGAAAGTAACATTACAAAATCACAACCAGAAAATGACTTTTGTAATCAGTCTCTAAAACTAATGCCCAAGATGTAGCACCTTTTCCTAAAGCTCCTGGAAATCTTCCTACTTGCTGTAAATCTGCATTTGCAGACCCTCCACCAAGAGTTAAATTTGTGTTCTGTTTAGTGTTTTGTTTAGATTTATAAAGAGCTAACCAGAGAGTTTTAAATATGACGTGGATGTCTAAAGAAATACCAGTGAAAACAAGGACCACAACAGAAAAGAGAACAGAAAAAAAGGATTTTCTAGATTCTCCATCTATTTAAGGTCTGTCTCTTCCAAGCATCTCCCTCCAAATTTTGGTATACCTACTCTGAGCTCAACATTTCCCAGATACTCAGAGGCATATGGAAATGGAATAAACCAGATTTCTGCACTTCAGGAAATTTGAAATCTATTTGAAGGAGTAAGACTAGCATAGAAACAATTAGTTTGCATACTGGAAAACATACCTATATGCATAGTTAAGTGCTAAAGTTGATGAATTTTAAGTGCCTTAAAATATAATCAAAAGGAAGTTCCATGGTAACCCTAGAAAAATCTGGAAAAGCCTCAAGATGAAGTGAGTAATTTAAGATAAGTCTTGAAATATGTAAAAGCTATTAATACTTAGGAAACAAACATAGAATTTTTCGACCAATGGGACCACCATGAAGGAAGGAAAAGAGTAATTCTCAAATTTTATTACGCCTAAGTATTACTTTGAAAGCTTTTATAGAAATAGTAGATAATTAGATAGACAGTGGGTAGAGAGTAGGTAGAATGAAGATTGATCGATTGATAGATAATAAAGGAAGGAAGGAAGGGGGGAGGGAGGGAGGGAGGATATATAGATGAATGCATGGATAGATTGCCTTGAGACCCATTGTTAGAGATTCTAACTCAGAAAATCTTCAAGTGAATTCCAGAAATCTGAATTTCTAATAAATTATCCCTTACACACTCAAATGAAGAGATGGTCCTCAAGCCACACTTTGAAAAATATTGGCCTAAAACCAAGATGATAATTCCCACTGTCTTTTACAACAGGGAATGCAAAGAGATGCTATGAGTTGAGATAGGCTTGCCCCAAGATAATTTTATTAATATATGTCTTTACATTTTTGAAGCACTGTCATAATCATAATTTTATTTCAGATAGTAAAGCGGTTAACTATTTATTTCCATTTCCAATATTTAGGATAGTGATGTGTAAAGTGTTTTGTGTCTTAACCAAGATCACAACTAGTTAGTGTCTCCTGATAACTAGACAAACACAAACCAGGTCTCCTGATAACTAGATAAACACCCATTCCACTAGATGTAACTGTGATAATATCCTTACCCTAAATGGAAATCGTTATTTTGGCATCCAAAAACTTAAAGAAATATGTAGCTAGATAGGTGATCTTATATTTAAATGCAGAATGTTCAACCGTCTTTCTGAAAACTCATGCCATATGTCTTCTTCTGTTAGATATTCATTTATCCCTTCATTCATGTCAAGTTTAATTAATCCCAGTGACTTCATTCAAGTCACTGCAACATGCCTCAGCTGATTCTAAGTTCAGGGTATAGAAAGGGTCTCTCTCCTCATGGAGACTACATTAAACAAATATATACAATTCTACAAAATGGGGAAATACAGGGTATTGCAGGGAATAAACAAAAGGAGTTCAGAAAAGTTCTACCAGGCAAATTCCCTTCAAGTTAAAATGTGAAAGATGACCAGTAGTTTATTTGGGAATATCTATGCTTGAGCAAAACAACATAGCACGTTCAAGAAACTGAAAAAAGACTTGATGGCTATTGCAAATGAACAGAGAAGAGAAGAGCATTTGATGAAGGTGGATGTTGTGGACAGGCAGGACTACTGAGCATGCAACGCCGCTGAGTGTCACAGAAGGCATCCATTCCAGACTCCACAGGAAGTGAGTCTAGTTAGGTAGACGGTTCTCATGAACTATGGAAAGAACTTACTCCTTTTTCTAAGAGTAATGAGAAGCTGTTGAATTCTTTAGTCAGGAAATGATGTGATCAGAATGGCGTTTTGGAAAAAAAAGATCACTCTACTTCAGCATGGTCTCCTTTACAAGGGAGGAGGGCAGGAAAAAATGCTACCAGGAGTCTAGTTATGTTATAAGGAGGCCATTGTAGTAATCTAGAACAGAACCAATGGTAGTGTGGAGCAAGAAGGCAGAGATTTCTGGAATGAAAGGCAACAACTCATTGGTGTTTGGATGTGGAATGAATGACAGAGTATGCCGACACCAAACTGGCTGACAAGGAAGGATGTTGGTTGCCATTCCCTAAGACAGGAGTAACAGGAAAGTGAGCAAGTTTTGAAGGGGGAAAGGAGAGGGGAAGATAATCAAGCTTGGATTGGGTTAAATTTCATTTGTCTAGAAACCTAAATGGAAATGTTGGTGTGCCTGGGTGGCTCAGTCAGTAAAGCATTTAATTCTTGATCTCAGCTCAGGTCTTGATCTCAGAGTCATGGGTTCAAGCCCAGCATTGAGCTCCACACTGGACATGGAGCCTACTTTAAAAAATAAAATAAAATAAGATGTCAAGTAGAGAATTGGATATTTTCACTGGAACTTCAGAAAGAAGTCTGGACTTGAGGTGAGATTTCAGGAGCCATAAGCAGGAGAGTGAATGAGACTGCAGAGAAAAGCATGTGGAGTAAGGCAATAAGAAAGCCTAGACAAGAATCCTGGGAAATCCAGTAGCTTAGGGTTTTGTAGAGATCAGTGACAGCAGAGGATGAGGAGAAGCCGTAAGAAAGGAGAAAATCAAGGTCAATATGGTGGCATGGACCCTAACAGCAACATAGTCACAATAATGACAGGTTTTTTTGTAAATCATCCTTAAAATATCTAAATTTCTGTATTTTTGGTAAGATAGAATCTGCTATGTCATGGGAGAAAGAATACCCACTCATTGATGGTGGTTGCAGGATCTCATCTTGCAGTATAATCGTTATATGCTGATCTCTTCATTGTTTAACTACTGGCAAAATGTACAAAGTTTGTAGCAAGACACTGACTACAAATGTAACTCTTACTAAAAAAAAAAAAAACTGGAAGTTTGCAAATAACTCTCCATCACTCTGAAGCTGACTCTCTTGGGTTTGATCATCATAGACACCCTTTGTTTTAACACTTGTCAATTTTGTCAATTTCATTCAAGAAAGTAAATTGTGTCACCATATGATTCCAATGAGATTATGCTCCTCCTTGGAACTGGTTCTGGCTAAAATCTAATCAAAAGAGAAATTGAATTAAAATTTTTAAAATTATCTCTCTTTTGTTTGTTTGTTTTTTTCATGTGAAACTGCAGCAGAAATTTGTCTTCTTGCCAGTGGAATCACCTCCTATGGGATGAAAGAACAACTTGGCTGTAATGTCTGTCACTCCATTTGCCACCAGGGTTGATTTGCCTGAGCAGTATGACTGCTCCTTTTTTCCCCCCTCTGTGTGTATTTTAACAGTGGCTTAAAAGGGCCACATTTCCAGAAAGAGGACAGTTCTTCTAAGAAGAGTAAATGAGGAACAAAACCTCCAGACATCGTCTATGTTTTGCACTTATTGACAGAGGAGGCTCTGCCCCAAGATAAGATATCATGGGACTATTCTTCTCCTTCTGTTCTGTCACGGTCATGGGTTTGAATTCGAAATCTCAAATTATTAGTATTTCTGCGGTTTACCTAGTTTAGTCAAGAGTGTTCTGTTCCATATTGCCCTAGAACTTTGTGAGGTGCTACAGTTCTTAGTTTTAAATGTCTTCTTGCCCTTGGCTTCTCCAACTCAGCATACATTTAATCAGCGTCCTTTGGATACAAAGCACAGGGCAGCCTTTTGTGGTTGATATGAAAATATATAAGCCGGAAGAGAGGGTCGAGGCCCCCTGGACTCTGGAATCAAGCCATGGACGTCTTTGAATCTTCCAAAACTCCAGAATAATATTAAAAGCCATTGTTAAGACATTGAGAACCTCAGGCATGACCCCAAATCCACAGAAGGCTGAAAGTCACTCTAAAAAGGATACAGTGGGAGTAGAACAGAGAGGAGTCACTGATGCTTAAAATATACCAACACATTAACTAAAAATAAAATGGCTCACATTTATTGAATGTTTGCTAGGTCTTAGCAACTACACTAACTATTTTCTATGGATAACCTCATTTTAATTCTTATAAACAATCTTCTGACTATGTATTATTATTTTTATTTTTTAAATATTTTTTAAGATGGGGTGCCTGGGTGGCTCAGTCGTTAAGCGTCTGCCTTCAGCTTGCATCACAATCCCAGGGTCCCGGGATCAAGCCCCACATCGGGCTCCCTGCTAAGTGGGGAGCCTGCTTCTTCCGCTCCCTCTGCCTGCCACTTACATTGCTTGTGCTCTCTCTTTCTCTGAAATCAGTAAATAAAATCTTTAAAAAATATTTTTTAAGATTATATTCATTTGAGAGAGAGATCACAAGCTGGGTAGCAGGAAAGGGAGAGGGAGAAGCAGGCTAAGGTGAGCAAGGAGCCTGATGGGGAGTTTAATTAATCCCAAGGCCTGAGGTGAAGGCAGACACTTAAACAACTGAGCCACCCAGGCACTCCTATATTATTATTTTAACCTATTCTATAAATGAGGAAATTAAGGTTTAGAGAAATTAAATAAATTATGCAAAGTCACTAAGTTGGTACATGACAGAGCCTGAAAATGAACCCAGATGCTGGGGTCTGAGACTCTAAGTGGAGGGACTGTCTTCCTGGTCTACCTTTCTCTATCTAGCAATCTCACTTTCAGCCACACCCTGATCACAGGGCCCATGAATCCACTAGATACAGTACACACAGTGCCTAAAGTCCATGAAATTTTAGGGGCCCACAAAAAATTTTTAAATTTTATCTCTTTTAAATCAGAAAAAAATATGACTATAATAATAATACATATATAATAATGAATCTTTCATGGATCATGTTCCTCTTTATACCAACATAATCATAAAATATATTTTTTTGATGGAAGAAGTGATTTTTTTAGGTCAAAAGTGTCCCAGATCCAAGAAAGTCAAAGCATGGTGGACACAATCTCTTTGACAGTAACAACTGTGTGGTCTGCCTTTCTAAACCCTTTCAGGCCACAAATTACACTTGGGTTAATTTTCCCGCTTCAATTTAATAAAATAATACTAATCAATACTTAACTTTCTACCATATGCAAAGGCATGGTTTTCAGAACTTTATATTCATTCTTCACAGAACCTTATGAAGATGCTATTATTAGCTCCATTTTAGAAAGAACATTTGATGTTTCTTTTGAATCACATCCCACCCACCTAAAAATACTAAGGCTCCCTTTGAGATGTGTCTTCAACCGTAGATCCTCCCAGAGTAGCTTCACTCGTGCATTCATGCAATAATTCACATATACCTTTAACTTGTTTATCTCTCTTAAGTATAGAAACTGTTTAATAGAGAGTTAATAAGAATTCTCCCTAGAGAATTAATTTAAACACTATTTTAAAAGATACAACAAGCCCAAAATGGAGTCACTTGTGCTAAGCCCTCTTCACCAAATCTAATACCTAACCTAGTTGCAATTTCAGCCTCTCCCAGGAAGGCAATCTTAACCAGTCAGCCTGGAATTACCTAGTCAACACTAGTGAGGTAACCTGTCTGACAGACTCCAGCTGTCCCCCAGTGGAGGGTGACCTTGCCCTAAATAAGCAGGTATTTGCTAGAGTAACTCCCTTGTCCTGCCTCCTTCTGCCCCTAGCCTTTCATTCTGTACAGCCCTTTGGAGCTCCTTTCTACTTCCTAGGTGGGATGCTACCAATTCATGAATCATTGAATAAAACCAACTAGATCTCTACATTTACTCAGCTAAATCTTCATGTTTTAACACTGCAATTATTTGTTCAACTTTTGAGATGTAACTAATAGATTCAATAATGCAAATATAAAGCACTATTTCAGTCTTTTGCAAGAGATGAAAACCACCCAGTCCCTCCGTCACTGCTAGAATTCAGGGTTAAATCAGTTTGATTGTTTAACTGTTTTTCCTTTTCAAGCACAAACCAACCGCACACTCTGCCTGATAGCATTAAGATAACTGAAGATGACTAGCCATATGTTGACAAAAGGAGAGATTCATCATTATGATTAAAAAAAAGCAGCCATACTGATTGTTAAAACTCTGACCACTCTCCCCCATCACAATAGCAGTTCACTGCTATTAAAATATTCTTTCATGGAAGTGAGCACATCACCACAAACCTATTTTCTTTTTTAAATGCTTTAGTTTGCTGTGGAAACCTGGAAGCTCTTCTTTGGGTAAATCAGGGAGCTCACTAAGTGGGTCCTTCATTAGTATTATTAATATCAAGAATTTCATCCTGATTACCATTTGCACTGGCTTTTAGAATCAGTTTTATTTTGTCTCTAGCTAAAAACTACTTGACTAAATGATAGTGGACCCTTTTTCTATAACAATTCTTATTTTAAATGTTTCAATATTATTTGTAGGAAACTTATACCTTCCCAACTGACTAATTATCATATTTAACAAAGCCTTTTTCTGTGAGAGTAAAGGAGCAAGCCAATTGCCATCATTTGCATGCACACTTAAACTAGCACAGGGAATGTGACCTTCATTTAGGCATTGAGTAATGTTCTAAGCTTTAGCCACCCTGCCTGCTAATCATCACAGCTACAACACAGTCCTGTGTTGGGCAACTGAATTGTTTTTGTAAACAAAAAGTAAATTGTCTATTAACTTGTCTACACGTTTTCTGGTAACAGAGAACCAACAAAAGAAAAGATCACTGAATGACACAGACAAGGTTCCAGCTAAATGTTAGGAGTGGGAGGGGGATATGTTCTAGTAGATAAGGAAACCAACTAAAGCCTTCTTTCTTTTCTTTGTGCTTTATTTAGGAAATAAAGTCCTATAATGACACAATAAAACTCCACTGAAAGGAAAGTGAGGTCCTCTTGGATACATTTTTAGCTAAAAAAAAAAATGTAAAAAAAGAAAGAAAAGAAAAGAAAGTAAATCTGCACTGCTAATATTACCATCAAAAAAAAAATGAAAAGACATCTAGATAATAATGCATAAACTTATACCTATTATCTCTAGTCCAGATGGAGTATTTTTAATTTTCTAAGGAGTCCCTAAAAGAAGCAGAAAGAGATGTGAAATGTCTTATAATTGAAATAAATCCTTTTATATGCTTCTGAGGCAGATGGTAGGCTACTCTCAAAAAATGAACCTTGAGAGAGAGAGGGTGGTCACAGTGAGAAGATCCTGGTCCACTGAATTCAGAAAGCAGGCGCCCTGCAGCAGCTGCTATTAAATAAATATTCTGGATCTATAACAATTCTATCTCTGGTGACAATTTGCATGATACACTTAATGAAAGTACAATTATAGAATCTCTCATTTATATAGTTAGAAGGAAAATAATAATTCATGGTTGTTCCCTGTCCAGCGGTTTACATTCTCTATTCTAGAAAGGAAAATTTTATGTCATCAGCAAATACATAATGAGAAGCCACTTAAAATTCTGGTTTCATTAATCATCAAATGCATTTGATTTTCTATTCCTGTTCTCTGCAAACTCCAGTACATGCACATATATCAAGTGTGTGTGTGTATATATATGTAGATAGTACATATTTTATATATATATACATATATATATGTATATATATAATTTATCATGGCTGGTGGGCTCAACGGATTAGAGCCTTGTCTTAATGAGTCCAATGTCAGGATTTTGGTTCTGCTCCCTGGCCAGGAATGGCACCCTGTGATATTGTGACTTATTATTAAAAAATAAATATTTGGTCTTTGTTCTTTTGGCATGGAACTCCTAAAACCCTTGGAATTTCCTAAGTGATGAGAGCAATAAAGGTGTCGTGTGTTTTGGTAACAAAGTGACTTTTGGAAAGCCCCTAGGTGACCTGAAAGTGGAGCTTATTGCCAGGAAAATCAACCATGAGATTAGAGAGTTAGGACTTTCCTTCCCCCTCCACCACCATCTATGAGGATGGAAGAGTCTCCAGAGGTGGAGTTCAATGGCCAATGATTTAATAAATCATATCTATTAATGAAGCCTCTATAAAAGCCTCAAAAAGGATGGGGGTAAGAGGACTTCCAGGTTGCTGAACACAGGAAGATATGGAGAGAGGGCATCGAAGCTCTGAGCTTTCTCGTACTTTGCACCATGCCTTTCCTCCGCCTCATTGCTCCTGAACTATTATAGCTTTTTATAATAAACTGGTGATCTAGTAAGGAAAATATTTCTCTGAGTTCTATGAGCCACTCTAGAAAATTAAATTCCAAGGGGCGGGAGGACATCCAATCCATAACCAGTTGGTCAGAGGCACAAGTGACAACCTGGACTTGTGACTGATATCTGAGGTGGAGGACAGTCTTGTGGGACTGAGCCCTTCACCTGCGGAATCTAAGGTGATCTCTGACTAGACAGTTTCAGAGCTGAGTTGAATTATAGGGCAACCAACTGGTGCCTGAGAATGATTTCTTGTTGGTGTGGGGAACCACCTTTACCCCTGCCTCCACACATGCTGGAATTTGTCCCAGAACCACTTTCTTTTTACACCCTCATTTCTAGTTCTCCAAGTTCTAAAGGCAGAGAATGAGTCTAAGATGAAGCAGGCAGGAAACTGGCTGTAAGACAGTACGAACCATCCAGATGACTGAGAGCAAAAGACAGTATCACGAGACCCACTCAAGCTTCAGTTAAAAGGTCTATTTGGGCAGGTAGCGTCTTCGATTGTGAGTAGAGTGTGACTTAAATAAGTAAACAATGGCTTTGATAATTAAAAATCAACCAGAGGGAAATGTTGTGGGCATGGGTCTTAAAGCAGGATAACCTTCCTTGAGGTTTTCTCTCTCTAGTGTTTAGAACACTGTTTGGTTAGATTTTCAGATTAGAAAGTTCTCAGCTCAGGAAGTCAAAGAAGACCAAACAGAAAAGGGGAAAGGCCCCGGCTGGACTGTCTCTGGGCTTTAAGCAATGAGATCAGAGAGAGATGGTCTGTGCCTGTGTGAGGTACGGTTGCATTTACTAGGGAGAAGGGTGAGGGGCATCTGGGGTAAGAAGTCTTAGCCAGGAACAAAGTGTGTCCCTTAGAATAAATTTCTCTTGAAATAGCTAGAGGACAGGTTGGGAGTCCAGCACAGGGGGCAAGGGAAAGCTGGCCATGTCTGGGAGGGTACCACTAACAATATACTGGTGAACCTTTGGATAAATAACTCTGGAGATCACAGGAGGCCACATTACTTTCAGTAAGGTCTTCAAAGGTGAGGGGCTGTAAATACCTGGGAGTTGAGCATGGACGGCCAAGGCAGGTAACTAAGAAAAGTTCCAAAAGTCCCACCAAGTCAAGAACTGCTTGCAGGCTGGTGGGGACAGGAAGTCAAGGAGGCAGTCGGTACTTAAAGACCCAATTGTGACTAAAGAGGACATCACTATCCCCAGCAACATTCTACACAAAAGTCTATTAATAAAACGGGCCCTCTGGTGCTTGCAGAGTCAGTGGTAATTTATGGGAACTGAAGAAATTTTGGAAAGGATCTTAGTAGCTAAGGAGAATAGCAGAATATCACTTAGGAACTTGCTGCATCCAGGATGGCCTCAAGTCACTGGCAAACTTCTGAGACACAGAGCTATTTTAACTTCCCTGCTGTCCTGTATAGGGAATGAAGCACATCAATTACAAAGGCCCTTGTACAGTCTGAGGGAGCTCAAGGCCAAGAGATTTGCCTTCACGTTCATTCTGCTGAGGTCTACCAATTAAGAAGGTCATTAGCAGACTATTAACACCACTGAGGCGTTCTCACCACTTGTCACACAAGTACTTTCCTCCACAAGCTGTATTAAGTCTGTGCCAGGGCAACAGGTTAAATAAAACTGGCTGAGGCCACACCGATTGGTACCAACCCATGAACACACCAGCCAACCTCAGCAGTCAGCCAGCTGTGTGGGGCAGAGAAAGGAACAACAGAGTGAGTGTCTGAAAAGATTCTGATGTTACAGGACATGAAAGAGGAAGATGCAGCACTGAGAATCCGACTCCAGTTCCAACGTGACAAGACCTAGCCATAAAATTCTGAGAATTGTTCTTCCATAATGAAAGAGAAATCCAAATAATTGAATAAGGCAAATGAAGAAAGCAATTAAATGTGATGCTGCAGGATAGACATCAAGACCACTAATAGCAATTAATGCCTTTTGTTCATACTTTTATATGCACGGTATTGTAACTTCTATAGGGTAAAATGATCTATTTTTCACTTCATTAATCAGAAAACGTGATCATTGTGATCAAAAGTGGCCTCATTTTACATCCCAAGCAAGATTTAACTGCAAGCGCTTACAACGAGGCCCCATTTTCTTGAGACTCTATGGCAGTTAAAAGACATCTTATAGCCCATTAGTCTGTAGACTGTGGATTATTATAATAAATACTTAAAACCACTTATCAAAATAAAAGAGCCAAAACACACTCTTCCATGCAGTGGGCCTGATTTTTTAATCAGAGTCTCTCACTTGCTAATTGGAAGTACTCAGGACTCCACATGATTTGTCTTATCATTGGTGAGAATTAAAAAGGTTTTACACTGGAGATACTTTAGTACTTCTCCCAACTAGGTCACCCTCACATGAGCTTTGAAGCGTCTGTTACATTCCCCTTCTTATATGTCAGTGGGCGAAAGGGGTCTCTGGAGACAGCGATGGGGGCCCTTGAAGCCAATGACCTACCAAGTGGCTACTTCAAGGAAGGCCGCTGTACCCAGAGCCATGTGCTGAAGGGAGAGAAAACCAGTTTATTCCAGAAGATTAGTAAAGCCATTTGATTTTATTTATTTTACATCTACCGAAACCCTGCCTGGAAAGCAGGCTGGCTTATTTTGTCTGTGTACACACACACACATACACACACACACACACACACACACACACACACACACACACATATATCTTACATATACGGGTGTATTAAAACGATATCAGACATATGAGATAGCTTGTCAGCAGATATGTTTGCTTCGTTTTCTTTAGACTTTTGTTGGAATGATAAGGCTCTCCCAGGGAGTCTCAATAAAGCATTGGTGGTCAAGAATGAAGAGACCAAGGGTTGGCCAAGAAAGGAGGAAATGGTGAGGTACCCCCAAGGGGTCACAGGAGCATAGGGGAGACCAGTAAGCAACAACCCCTTTGAGGAAAATATGCATGTCCTCCGAGGACAAAGGGTAAGAAGTGTGAATATCAATAGCATCAGATGATCAAGTGAGTGTAAACCAGGTTATTGAAGAGTGTACCTCCCCCCTCAACACAGCACCTTCTCCTGCCTGGGGGTGCCACTACTCTGAATGACCTGTGCAGCCCACTTCTCGGTAAGCGCAGGGACGAACCTACTAAAGGTAATCAATCCTTTCCTTTCAGTAACCATTATGTTTGAAACTCCAAAGAATGTCAGCCTCAAATCCCCCCAGAACCCACCATCTGCCCAGTCTTTTGAATGAGGGCAAAGGTAACCCACTCTATGGGCTAAGATAATTACTTCTTAAAGCTTAGTTAATTAGGACAGTGGTCTCATTATCAAGCAAGTGTTCTTCATTTGCCCAAATGAACAGACTCCAAAGATTTACCTCAGACATGAGGCCAGGGCAGGAAAACCCAAATTTTGCTCATCAACATGCCCATTTTTAGAAATGCTGATGAATGAAAGATAAATTCCTGAGTTTGACCCTAGACACCACATGAACTCATACAGCCAAAGGAACACAGTAAATGAAAACAAATGAACAAATGAAACTCAAAGGGGAAAGAAATGCTAGACCCTAGCAACATTCTGTTCCCCTGTTTGAGCACGAGATACGTACAAATTCTTGCTTGTTGACCAATCCGAGGCCGCTACCTTCCCCATCACCTCCCCTGCACCTGCCCACTTATGGGCACCTCCTGCTCACACTTCTGCATGGAGCACTGCACTTACAACGCTACTGTCACTACAGAATGAAAACTGTGTAAATGAATGAAAAGAGTGTAACATTTCACTGCACCTGGCGTTGGGGAATGCCAGGAGAACACTGCCCGTGCCAGCTGTGAGAAATACATCACCTTCCGTCCTCTTGTCTCCATCCCCTGATGACTCTTGTCTGTAATGGGTCTTCCATCTTAGGTTTGGTAACAGGGATTTTGCCATGATTCCACATCTGTTATGTCCTAAGAGACCCAGCAGAGGAAATTTGTGCATCCGTCTCCAGTCCAATGCAGTCAGGACTCACTCACGTCCACTCTTCCTTTCCCCAAAGAATGGGCCTTCTCTTCATTCTTCTCGGTCAGAGACTGGTTCCTCTACTTTTATCATTTATAATTTCTTTGCTCTGCAAATCCACCTCTACTGTCTCACACTCCCCACCACTTTGTAACCAGACTTCTCTACACATGGATTCTCTCTGTTCCCATAACACATTGTTCCCATACACTTCTATCAAGAAGTGTATTATCAGTGTATTTTATGTGTCCTTTTTCTACTTCCCTCCTCCTCATGAACCTGTAAGCATAATAAAGATGGGGATTCTGACGTGATAAAGTCCCTGGATGGGAGGAGCTACTTAATATGTTTATACTCAGTGAATAAATAAATTTTCTAATATAGAAGGTGGGAATGTGATTGGTCTGTCTTCCTTCATTTAGATGTCACCCCTTCTCCAGTGACCAGCCATTAGACGGTGATCTGATTGCACAACTGCGCTTACTCCCTCCATCAATATCAACTTCTCTGAATTGATCCATTTCTTCATTCATAAAACTATGGAAAGTCAGGACTAAGTGTGTCCTTAAAGATTGTTTCAACCAACGTGTACCTTCCCCGGTTAAACTCTCCTTTTTCAAAGTAAAGGAAAGAAAGTGTGCATGATTGCTTTCTTCTTAAAGAAAGTGGGAAGCTTTGGACCTTTGGAAACATTTTAAGAATGGAAGTGAAACTGGAGAAATACAGATTGTTCATGCAGGTCTGCTCTGAAGCTAGGATTCAAACTCACCTTCATCAGTGTAACCTTGTGTTAAATTGTATAAACTCGGTTTTCCAGCTGCCAAGATGGAGATGAGAATATGTTCAACCTGAGAAGGGCTGTTATGATAAACACTATGACAGCACCAATGTCAGTTCTTATTATTGTTATTAGTGAGCTGATTCTGTGCTGTTCAGATCACTACGACGGGACCCACCACAGAGACACGAAGAGGTATAAAAAGAGTGTAACATTTCACTGCACCACAAAGGACCAAGGAACACCCATTCCCTATTCTCCATTGGCTAAGGAAAAACCTTCCAAACTTCCTTTGTATGACACAACTCGTATCATAAACTTCAGGAAACACTGGCTTTTCACCTCATGGGTACATTAAACATAGCTATGACCTCCCCTGACAAAGTTCTAGCTGTATCTCTGGGTCTCCCAATCTATTCCACTTCCCTGTCCCATACTGACAGCATATAATAACAGCTAACATTTATTGTGTGCTCATAATGCACTGCACAACTTGTTCACTTATTTAACCCTCCATAAGCCACCCATTAGAAAAGCACAATTATTATATCATCGGATTATTCATCTGTTTTTCAAAATGAGAAACTAGGCCGAAGGGAGGTTTAGTAACTTGTCGAAAATCACACTATACATGATCTCAAGTTAAAAGACGTAAAATACAAAAACAGAGTGAAAGATACATGAAAATAAAATATTTTTAAACTGGCCAATTACAAGCCAGTTGGAAAAATTACTGTTTTGCCAGAATTTGTATAGACCCTTCCCAGAAATTCTGGAAAAGACTGTTGAGATCCATAAGATGGAAAACTTTGATTTTCAATACGAGCAAATTTAGATATAATTCTACAAAAGGGAGAAAGGAAACAAAGAAAAAGAAGAAGGACAGAGTGAGAGTGAGAGGAGAGAGCATGCAAGGCAGGGAAGTGACCATGAATTGAGTCCTCATGGTGGGCCAAGAATCCATCAGGAACACTGGATCCGTATGACTTACTAGCACTCTAAACTCCAGTCCCTTCCTCTCTCTCTCTCTTTCTTTCCATTGTCTGGTGAGATCTCAGCCTTTCTCAATCCCTACATTTAGGCATCTGGTTCTGTTTTGTCTCAAATCTAGTGCCAGCCTCTTTGTGCTCCCTCGCCCAGTGAAAAAGACACCAAATTTTCACCCTTACTCGAGTCAGAAACACTTGAGGCTTTTCTCTTCTTTAACATGCCCTCCCCACTCCATTGACCTCAACATTCAGCCCCTTTCAGGCCCTCCCTGTCTCTTGAGTCCTGTCCCTTGCCTCCTGGCTCTCTCTCCTCTGGTCTGCATGCCCCTTTCTGTGCCAGGATCAGCACAGTGGCCCTTCCACTCCTGTGGGCTCTGGGACACACATCACTTCCCTGCTTCACTGCTGCAGCCAGAGGCCACCTTCTGTCCACACGCATCACGGCCACCACCATTGCCAACAGCTCCGCACCCCTGCCCCAGTCCTCGGGGTCAGCCTGTGTTTCCCTACCCTTCCTCATCCACAACTCTCTTTGCTCCAACATCCAGAGCCTTCCTTCCATTCCTCAGACACACCATGCTGATTCCTACATCTGGCTTCTGCACATGCTCATTCTTTTGCACCCACACTGTCTCCCTCTCGACCCCCCTGCCTTTCCCACAGTCAATCTAAGTACCTTTCAGCATTTACCTTAAGTCTGACTTCTTAGGGAGGTCGTGCCTGACCTTCCAGCCTGGATCAGGCTGTGCCATTAATTGTTTGTTGTATTTCTATAACGTGTTCTTTTCCTCCTGAGCATGAACCTCAGTCTGTGATTACACGTACCCTTCTTGGCACGTTTGGTTGGAAGTCATGCTTGTTCACTGCATGCACTGTGAGCTCCAGGACCACGTCTCATGCTCCCCGTGTCACTGAGTTCCCACAGCTCAGGGCTTGCCATACAGGCAGCATTCATTGCCTGAACAAATTATTTCATCTAAAATTCATAGAAAACTTCATTGTTGTGCCTGAGGACACACCACAAATGTATCCACAAACATTGGGGCCAGCTTTAGATACCAGCTGGCTCAAACCCCAACCGTCATGGTTTTCTAACTCCCCACTTCACCACCTCCCTCCAGACTGACTTTCATTTCTAAAGAGCCATAGAAAAGTAATTGGTTTGCAAAAACCACATTTGTCCCCCTGGCAGCTGAAGACTCAGTTGGCTACTAGATCCTTGTAAATGAGATTTTGTTATTAAAGAAATTAACCAATTAGATAAGATTAATGTTGGGTAGATTTTAATGAAGGGAAAAAATATATATATATAAAATCTCACACCATCTGGTACAAATCTAGAGGAAACTCACCCTATTAATGACATGTGTAAACATGGAAAATAAAGACACAAACGTAGCATAAAAACGGTCTTTTTTGATGTGTGTAAGGATTTTTAAGAAGTATGTGTTATTTGAGAAAATCTGAATAGGAAAAGTAAGAGCAGTGTTTCTTTCCCAATGTGCAGTTCATGCTTGGATTAAATGAGACGACAAAAGAAAAACCTCCAAACCAACAGAGATTTCAAACTGCTAAATTTCCACCAAACTACTTGAACATTTATAAACAGAACCAGAATATATGATATTCAGAAAGCATCACAAAACTTGGCCAGCGAGGGCTCAACCACAAAACAAACACTGTCACGGAAAATAGTGCTTACACCAAAACAGGCATTGCTCTGGGGGCACTAAGACAAAGAATGCTATTCACGCAAAAATCCAAGATTTCCTGGGTCTCAGAGCGCAAGGCAGTTTCATAGACTGCTGCCACCAAGTGGCCACTGTAGATACCACAGCTACTTGAAATGTTAATTCCAAGATTCCGCCAGGAAAAACCAAATGTAAAAATCCTCAGATCCATTTTGCATGTGTTGAGTTTGAGAAGTTCTTTATAGATCCTGGATATCAACCTTTTGTCTGTACTGTCATTTGCAAATATCTTCTCCATTCCGTGGGTTGCCTCTTTGTTTTGTTGACTGTCTCCTTTGCTGTGCAGAAGCTGTTGATCTTGATGAAGTCCCAAAAGTTCATTTTTACTTTTGTTTCCTTTGCCTTTGGAGACATATCTTGAAAGAAGTTGCTTTGGCTGATATCGAAGAGGTTACTCCCTATGTTCTCCTCTAGGATTCTGATGGATTCCTGTCTCACGTTGAGGTCCTTTATCCATTTCGAGTTTATCTTTGTGTACGGTGTAAGAGAATGGTC